>JAMBLF010001080.1:0-143904 GCA_030578115.1 Leucoptera coffeella
AAATAATAGGTGGTCTTATTACTTTTAGCAATTTCGTCCAGACCTTTGGGTAGATGACATTTAATATAGAAGGGATATGTAATGAATGGTACAATCTTATATATAACTTCAACACAAAAAAACATCAACATTGCAAAATCACCCACCCACGATTAAGGTGGGTAGGTGTGGGTCGAAAACGACCCCGTGGGCACATGTACTTCCTTGTGTTCATACAAATGTGTTTTTTGCAGGAGTCGGCGCATACTGACCACTAATGAAATTATTGACATATTGGATGAGTTGCAAGTTGAAGACAATGTTGATGGAGTCGATATCTTTATGGGATCCATCCTTGTGATGGTAAAATATCTGATGGAGATTCCGGAGATGAAGACTCTCAAGCCGTTGAAAATTTCAACCGTAATCAGTTGCTTGCCCCTTCTGAGCTGGTAGTTCATAGTCACCAAGACGATGAGGACGATACCTCTGAATCATCTACCCTCGATCCCAGTGAGCCAAGTACTTCCAGGGCTACCGTGAACGATGAAAACCCTGTAAGTACCCCAAGACTAAAGAAATCTCGCCCAAAGACGTATACTCGGAAGTGGCGTAAAACTGATCTTGTTGGCTTCATAGACGATTGGGCAGCACCACCACCAAGATCTGTTTCGTCGTTGTCGGATCATAGTGACCTAGTAGAATTTTTTGAATTGTTTTTTTCCGAGGACGTGATTCGACATATAGTCCGACAATCTGTTATGTATGCTGTCAGTAAAGATCCTAACACGACGTTTACTCTTTCATCGGATGAAATAAAATGTTTCATCGGTATTTTGGTACAAAGTGGATGTATACCTTTGCCAAGACGTCGAATGTTTTGGGAGAATCAAGATGATTCGCATAACATATTAGTTACCAAATCCATGAGACGAAATCGTTTTGAAGAGATATTCCGATATCTACACGTTTCCGAGAATGCCAATCTTCAACCAGGAGATAAAATGGCGAAGGTTCGCCCTTTGTGTGACATGCTGAATGCAAAATTTCTTATTTATGCGCCTATTGAAAAAAACTTCAGTGTGGAAGTTCGCGTTGCATCGGCAACAGTTACGGACGTGTGATCGTGACGCGTGTTTGAATAAAATTCCGCAAGCGAAAAGTAAAGGTCAAAGGGCAACTCCTGCGCTCAGGAGCCCCTCTTATCACCACGTAACCCAGTAAAAGTAATATAAGTGAACCCCCATCAAGTATTAACCCAACAAGTGTCATCCTATCAAACGAAAATCCATCCAATCAACCTCGAACAAGTTACAACATGTCGAGCCCAGTGAAGAATAGTTACGCCAATGCAACGCTTACCAAAGAGAATCAAGCTATTGTAATCGATTCAATAGATGTACCCACATTGACAGATTACGTAAGTCAAGTTGCTAAGCTAACCCCACCGGCTACTATACGATTTATGTCTAGAATCTCTGGCAACAGAGTATGCCTCTTTTTGGACTCGGCCAACTCCGTCGACAAGATAATTGGAAAGACCATCAATGTAAAAAAACGAATCTCATAATTAGACCTTTGATTTCGAGGAACAGTCGCATAGTTATGTCAAATGTATCACCTGTTATTCCAAACTCGGTACTTGAGGCTAAATTGAGAAGTTTTGGAGTTGATCTCCAATCTACGCTTACTTTTTTACGAGCTGGAGTTTCGGACCCCAGTTTCGCACATATTATGAGTTTCCGTAGGCAGCTTTTTGTCTGCCCAGAAGACGTTGATAAGCTACCAGACTCCTTTCAAGTAAATTTCGTAGAAACCAACTATTGGATTTATATCACCAAAGACTTACTGCAATGTTTTTCGTGCAATGAGGAAGGTCATGTAGCTAAAAACTGCAATAAACAGGGCTTAAGTCAACAGCCGCAGACTCAACAACAATCAATTCAGCCACCAACACATGATACAACTATTCCGAACCAAGAATCAACAACAAATAACACTATAGGTACCAACGAGTATGATCAGAGAACTCCTCTCAGGACAGAAGATACTGCAGGAAAAGAACCTGAATCCAAAGGAACTAAAGCGCTACGGCGTTAGAGGGAACGTTCTACGCTTGATTGAGAGCTATATCAGAGGCAGAAGGCAAATGACGCAGGTCACTAGGATCAACGCTGTGACCAAATGGGAGGAAACTTTCACCTCTCCACATAGGGTCGTAGATAGAGGAGTACCCCAAGGGGGAGTGATATCCCCCCTTTTATTCCTCATATACATTAACGATTTGCCAGGGGCTATGTGTAACCATATTCCTGTGACACTTTTCGCTGACGACAGCACATTCACGGTCCAGAGGAGGCCGGGCGCAGATTACGGTCTAGACATAGCGAGAGGTCTAGGGGATATGGTCCGCTGGGTTAGTAATAATGAGTTAATTATAAATATTAAAAAGACCTACATCATGCATTTTAATCAGCGTATTAATGTTGGAACAGAAAGGGTGGTTTACAATGGACAATATGTTCAACATGCTGAGAATGTAAAGTTTCTAGGCATTAATATAGACAGCAAACTAAATTGGAAACAACAAATTGACATCACATGCAAAAAAATAAGTCAATGTTCATATGGTCTTTATAGAATTGCTCCGACGGTCAATACACAGACAATAATTACCGCATATAGGGGTATGGTAGAACCGATCCTCAGGTACGGCATAATCTTTTGGGGAGATAGCGCCCATAGGGACCTAGTCCTTATGGCCCAGAAACAGTGCATACGTGCCATGTTCTCGCTTCAATACAGAGAGTCTTGTGTGAAGTATTTTAAAGAGTATAAGATACTGACGGTTCCATGTTTGTACATATATGAAGTGCTGTTATTCGTCAGACAGAATCCAGAAATGTTTCCTGCTATATCCAGTGTTAGTGGGCAGTAGGGCAGCCAACGCCGCCCTTATGGCGAAGAGCCTGTTTTGTGTTGGACCTCTGCTCTATAATAAACTTCCAATAGATGTAAGAAAATGTGAAGACTACTTGTTATTTAAGATTAAAGTTATGAATTTGTTATTAGAAAAATGTTATTACAGAGTAAAAGACTATATTGAGTAATAGTGATAGTTATAGTATTGATATGTTATATAAATATAAGATTAAGTACAAATAGAAACAAAATTATAAAAATGTTAATTAGACTAAATAAATGATAATAGGTTATGTAATAATAAGAATGAAAGAGTTTAATAATATTGCAATTAGAAATAAATAGTTAATAGCGTTAATGTAATACTTTGTTAAGTGAAAATTTCAGTTATTTTGGTTTTAACTGAAATACAATATTGTACGCCAGGAGAGACAGCCCATGCTGATACTAAGTAATAATTGTACACCCTATTTACGCATGTGACACAATAAAGTTTCTTTGTCTTGTCCTGAATAAATGAAAAAATAAATACATACATCAATAAATAAAGAACGTGGTTTTAGCGCTTATCTTCTACTGTTATCCGTACATACTTCTATAATTCATACCCTGTCATTTAGTAATATTAGAACGAACTGTTACAATCTCCCTACGGACTATAACGTAAATTTACTACAGGTACCTATGTTTTGAAATATTATAAACAGTAGATAGTCTGTGCCGATCCCGGTAAGGAAGTAGAAGCATTAGTTGTATGTAAAAAAATAAAAATAAGTATTATTTAGTACTTTAGTCTGTCATCTGCACCAAGCTACAGTGATATTTTGTATAACTATATTATACTGTTGTCTACCTATATCTATTTTAAAACTATCTATCTTATTTGTAGGATCCATTATGCCGTACAAGAAAAGAGCATGTTTCCTACCTGGGCAGGTGTTCGTCCAGGCTAATGGCCTGAGTTGGAAATTTGTATAAATATTTATTATTTCCGTTAAATATTTTTAATAGGCGTTCTAGGATATAATTTTTTGTAATTATTTCTTATTTCTTGCTGAATTCATCTATGATATTTATGTTACTAATTGCAACTTAAGTTTCTCTCTGTGTGTGGCGCTCTAGATGTCACCACATATGCTGTCCTAAACTATGGAATGAAAGCAACAGTGAGCTATTAACTTATCTTAAACATATCTCCAGCGTTTTTATACTTGAAGCACTGTATCATTTTGCGAGCTTCCTTATGTAGTTCGTAGTGACGAAACTTGTGAAGAACTTGGCCACATAGCTAGCGAAGAGTACCAGGGACGTAATTGCACTGTTGCACTGGAATATCACTGGAATAAATAACATTTAAAATTAGATTCACGTCTGTTAATCCCTTTCAGAGTGGACAGAACTTTGGAAGACGTGAAATCTCCTTGGTCACTTATTAGCATAATATTGGGGTTGTGATGTCGTACGGACAATTGGTGCTTGGTTGCTAGTCTATCGCCCAGTAGATATCATATACTGCTAGTCCCGTAGTCGCCTCTTACGACATGCCGAGAAGAACGGCAGATAGAATTCTTTTTCATCCCAGTATTATAAGAATATTTGTACATAATTACACCTATACTTTTCTTACTATACTAACTATTGAAGGATTCCTTTTCAATCTTAGTCACTACGTCTTCTTTCAAAGCGCAACCTTTTCTTATATAATGTAGGCGAAATGGAAAGGCAGTTACATAGGGACTGACCCAATAAAACACATGACTGTTAGATAGACCTCATATTGAAAAAGGGTGACATTAAAATTACATATAAAAGCCGAGTGTGTTAAGTTTCAATGAAGCGAAAGTGGTTTGTCAGGATCAGGTAAGATCAAAAAAGAATCTAAGATCTCCACCTTACCCTCTATAGGGAAACGGGCGTGATATGTATGTGTGTTATATTTATTTACCTGAAAACACATTCAAGAAGAGCACAAAACTGTATCCAAAGACCAGTGCATAATGTGACAGTTTCGTTTCAAATGTATAGTCCGGGCTGCCCCATACAAGCATTGGTATTGTGAGTATCAAACTCATATTTCCTAGAGCGAACGCTTGTAACATTTTCTTTAATGGCACTGTAATATGAATATATATAATCAATGATACAGCGCTCATTCAAATCGGTGAGCATTGGAAAGTCTGGAACTATAACATACGAAGATTTGTTCTTAGGAACCATGTAACAGATTTCGATAAAAAGAAAAACTGCATTCAAACTTTATTTGAAAAATAAAACTGAATCCAGTTCGGGAATCTAACCCCAACTGAATCGTACGAGTATGTGAAGCTAATATTTTCTAATTATAATGTTCTTACTTTATAACAACATTTAGGACACTATTACACCAATTGAACTAGTCCCTTAATAAGTTCTTTTAAATGTTGTGTTAGGGTAAAAGTCAACTTATAATTAAGAAATATATAAAAGATAGACCAATACATATTATATGGCATATACAATCAACATCCAGACTGGAAAGATAGTTTTTAACTCTGTCTCCCCATGGAATCGAACCCCAGACCTCACAATTAGCTTTCAGGTGGTTTATGTTACTTACCCTTCTGAGATGGGTGAAATATAGTTCTTAGTCGCATTAGTACTATCAACACCATCAGAAAAACAATAATACCTGAAATTTAACAAAATAAAAACACATTTACGAAATGCATCGAATTATACGGTGAGGGAAAACATCGAGAGGAAACCTACCTGTTCGTCGAACAGGTAATAGTTAGTACTTGTAAATGGTGTCATGGCTGACCACCTGTCACATTGAGTACTGACTATCTGGTTAACACGTAGGTTCGAGGTGTCCATAGAATTACTACCTTCGCAATTGCGGAGATGGAAACCTGAACCTCTGACTACACCGCAAGGGTTCATGGTCGTGAATGCGTTTGTTTTTTTGTTTAGCAAAATATTGGATTACACAAACAATATCAGGGTTTCTTTAGCACATAAAATAAGTTGTTTCAGTTTAGTTTATTAGGGGCCCAGGTCAATGAATTCTTTTTGTATAATAACTGTTCAATATCACTGCAGTAACAGTGTGATAATGTTGTGGAATAGCAAATCATGGTAATCAATCAATGATCAATGGAGAAATATGTCACCGTCTAATCCACCGCCAAATTCACACGATTACTCAAGTGATATTGAACTTGTGCTAAAACGCATTAGTAGAGAAGGTATCTGGTAGTGGCAGGCAGAGGGCAATGAGGTTCTCTGGTGTACTGTACCAGACTGATGGATAGTTATAAATAGTATTTAACGGTGTACTTTGTCAATTATTCAACATACGCTTCACAACTTACATTTACACACTCCCTTTTTTATTGCGGCTTATTGTGGTCAGATCCTTGAGTGTGCATATTAAAAAATTCAACACCCATGTTCGGTATGAACCACTCTAAGTCTGCTTTTCGCCATAAAGTAGTGAAATGTATCTCAATATAGACGCATTGACAAAGCTAGGCTGAGGGATAGGCAGATTTTCTTATGAAATTTTGCCACACTAATAGTGACTGTAAATTATGTATGTAAATGTTGATTATGTTCATGTATAAATGTATGTACAAGAAGAGCATACCACATAAAGTAGACAAATATATTATATAAAAATCATTCTCCCATATGAATAGATTTTCATCTAATTTCTCCGGATATTTCCAGCCCCAGCAATTGTTTGTGACACTTACTGGCATTGTTATATTGACAGGCATATCACTGTAATATGAAAAAAGATTAAATTATAATAACTAGCCTCAATATCAATATTATATCAAGTTGCCTTTACAATACATTATTGGTAAATTTATTGCAAGTCTATCAAAATAACCCTTATTTCTAAAAGCTAACAACTAGGATATATATATATACTTTCACAATCATCAAACCTTGCAATGTAGTCAGAGGTTTGGGTGTCTAACTTCTATCGTCTAATAGTGGTGATAGTCAATTCTTTGGCCAAATCAAACACATCACTATTACTGTTGTTTTACCGGAACTATCAAAAACATCATGACAAAAAAGGTGTAAAGCATTGCAAGCAAAATTGGTGAATTGAAAAAGTTTAGGAATTAGATCAATTTAGTTCTAATGTAATATTTTGTTTTTAACTGGTTATATTGGAGTGTGGAAGTGGAAGAGATGACTATTTAGGGGACATCTGGAAGGTAAATAGAATCTACTCACATCATTGTTTGTAAGGTAACTGTTTCATTACACATTAAGTTAATGATTGATGTCATTATACTGTCATTTCTCCATACTGAATAAGTTTCCAAGAGAGACAAAATTATAATTAGCTTCCAATATATCTGAAAACAGACAAAAAGCAATGGGGAAACAAGTGATATACTCTTCCAAAGGTTCTTTAAACAGGACAAGAAACAATTTTGTATCGCATCCTGCATAAAACTTATTAATTATTGTTATTTATAACACCACACTCACAATTTCATAGGCCTTCATGGCATTACAACCCTTATGGGATTGCCAACGGTTGAGTGTTCACAGACCACAAAAATTTTTATGTCTTTGACACCCACTTTTTGCCTGATATTGAATATCAAATGTAACAGGTGGACATATCCCCATATACCTACTATACTTACACTTACTATAGTACATTTTGAGAAATATGCAGGTTTCCCACTGTACTGTAATGTTATTCCGTCATTAAAATCCTTTCAAGCACCTTTCAAGCCTACATCACTTAAATTAGGTGATTGAACAAGAAATCATGTTTCAACACAACTGCGGCTGTTATCACAAGTTCACTACTAAATGTGCCCACAAAAATTACGTTTTCGACCCCAAAGATTGCTCACTTTTTTGGTTAGCAAATTTCTTCAATTCTGAATCAAAAAGTATCTGTATATCAAATTGAATGAAAGATACCAGATATATATATACTTACCTTAAAATCAGTATTATATATTACATGTCTTTGAGCTTCTTTGGATATTAAGACTAGATCAATCATTACAATAACTGGATCATACTCTACATATTTATCAACATCAAAGCCACACATTTCCTGAAATACAAAAACAAAAAGTTTAGGCAAAGGACGGATGTATTATGCATATTAGCGTAGTGTTTTAGTTTTAGGCTAGATTCAACTTGTGAGTGAATAGGTAGGCAAAACTTAGAGAAAATAACCGGAACGAATAGTAGATAATACGTGCACTTACACATTTTGTTAATTTCAACACAGAAGGACCGTATGACCGATAAAGTGCATTCGCCGGTTCAGCACAATTGACACATTTATATTGCATTTCTGAGTTGGGTTTGTCCATCATTCCAATGATATTATAGCTTTTTCATAGAGACAGAAACATAATGTTAATTATATTATCATATTGTATTATTTGTCTCCTTTTTAATTTCGTTTTAGAACAACAAACAACAACAGCAACAACTCAAAATATTATTATTTTTTTTTTTTTTTTATTAGTTTATTTAACGGCTGTATGGTAACGAAGACCTTCTAGCCTGTCTTAGTACATCAAAAATACATTAAAACAACAACAAAAAGTACAAAATGGAAAAAAATATTACTAATAGTTTCCACTGAATTATTAGATCTCACCAATAGAATTTTTGATAAACTTGTATAAGGACTTGTAACATTTAACTTCTTTAAGAATGTCATGTATAGTGATTGGAATATTTTCTTTTTTGTGATAGATCTCTAATAATTCGGCGACTAAAATTACTCTGTGCAAAACATGTTTTTGACAGTAAAAAATTATGTGGGTTAAATCCTCGGGAACTTTACAAATATTACAAAGGTTATCTGATACTAATTTTATTTTATACAAATGCGCCCGAAACCTGCCATGGCCGAATCTTAGTCTATTTATAAATGAAATGAATTCTCTGGAGTTACCGATTTTGGTGCTCCACCAAGGTCTTATGGGCGGGGATGGTTGAATTTTCCCATAAAATGAACCTTTTGTTAATTGTGCTCTTGACCATAGTTCAGACCACGTTATTTTAATATTCGAATTAATATTCGATTCTATATCGGAAAAGGGAAGAAGAGTCTTAGTATGGTCCTCATTAAAATTACTTCTAGTAGCAAGATCAGCTATTTCATTGCCAGTGAATCCAGCGTGAGATTTAACCCACATAAAATTAACATCAATTTGCTGTAGATAAAAATCATAAATTAGTTTTTTAACTTTATAAACTAAATAATTAGAATAATACTTATTTTTAACAGAACTAATGGCACTTAAGACACTTTTAGAATCTGTAATAATTAAAATTTGTTTCTGAGCTACAGTTTGAACATGAATAAGCGCCATATAAATAGCATAACACTCAGCTGTGAACACACTAGCTTCGGAATCCATTCTGAAACACTTTGTAAATTTAAACTGTACATCGTAAAATGCTGCAGTTACATTGCATTGAGATTTAGAGCCATCTGTATAAATCTTATAAGCACTAGGTAAATTATTTTCTATATAATACAATAATTCGTTTTGAGTAGTAACACGTTCAGGAATAATATTTACAGAATGCATGAGCACTTTAAAGTCTAAGGTATATATTAACGGAGTATGACAATATATTTTATTCTTACAATTCATACTTAAATATTGCAACACAGATTTTATATCAAGACCACGTGTTTCCATAATGGAATCAACAAATCTAACCTTAAATGTATCTTCTGTAGTAGCAAAATACGAGTGCTCTTTCAAAACAGTATTTACCCTAATGGATGAAGTTAGATCCAAATTATTGAAGCCTAGTTTATTTAAAGTATATATTCGATTGCAAGCAATAAGTTTCAAACAAAAACGTTGTGCTAAAAGTAAATGTCTTAGTCTAAGAGGTGGAATGCCAGTTTCACATTCCAGTGCACTGATAGGAGTGGAGCAAATAGCTCCAGATATAATTCTAAGAGCCCTATTTTGAACTACATCAAGTTTTTTGGTTACATTGGAATTGCAATGCATGTAAGCTAAACAGCTGTAGTCAAAGTGACTACGTACAATATTTTTGTATAACAATGATAAGACATTGGGATCTGCACCCCATGAGACTCCACTCAAGCACCGCATTAAATTGAGGTTTTTACTAGCCCTTTGGACTAAAGTTTTAATATGTAAGTCAAATTTAAGCTTCCTATCTAGATAAATACCTAAGAACTTATGAGATGACACTTGAGGCAATGCTTCATTGTTATAGTATACATTATCAGTACCATTATTAACTATTTTATTACTAAATATCATATAACTACTCTTTCTGGGACAAATATTTAATTTCAGCTTTTTAGAATAAAATAGATGTGCTTGTTTCAACCCTATGTTTAAATGGCTTATAGCCAAACTAGAGTTGTGATTAGAGGAATATATAACCAGATCATCAGCAAATTGTAAGTAGTTGATGTGAGGATGTGTAATGTACTTATTGAATTGACAAAGATAAATATTAAACAACAAAGGAGAGATAGTAGCACCTTGCATAGTGCCCCTATATACATACCGCGGTCCGTACAATCTATTATTATACTTTACATACATATTTCTTTCATATAGGAAATTATATATCCATTTACATATTGTTCCTGGGATTCCAATTTCTGACATGATTTGTACTAAAATGGACGGTCGCAAATTATCAAATGCTCCCTGAACATCAATAAAGGCACAAACCGTTGTGGTTTTATTTGAGATATTATTTTTGATATCTGAAATGAGGGTCATGAAATTTTCAGCACAACTTCTTCCTTTCCGGAAACCAAATTGTTCATCAGGCAATATATTATATTTTTCTATGTAATAGTCTAGTCTCCCTTTAAGCATAAGCTCAAATATTTTACCTAAACAAGAAGATAATGAAATTGGTCTGTATGAATTGTAATTATCTTTTGGTTGATCAGGTTTTAAGATTGGAATTACACATTGGGTTTTCCACTCTTTGGGAATGATTTGTTTTTGCCATAGTATATTATAAATTTTTAAAAGAGTGTTTTGGGCATTTATGTGAAGATTTTTAATAACTGAATAAGGAAAATCATCTAGGCCTGGACTTGTTTCTTTTCTGGAACTTATAGCTGATAAAAACTCTTCCATTGTAAATGGGTCACATAAAAATCTATTTGTGTTAGATGTCTTTGTACTAAAAATTGAATGTAATATTGTGTCATCTATCTCTTTTTCAGGGGGGGTGGAAGGAGCAAATTTGTCAATGAAATCAGATATCCAATTATCATCACGCGCAACATTATTTGGGGCTAGTCTTTTAAATTTTTTAACATAATTCCATATGGTAGAAATGGGTGTGTATCTATTAAACTGTTCACATAACTGTTTCCAAGAACTCTTCTTTTTTTGACTAATTATTTGTTTTTTAAGTGCATCTTTTCTCTTATATTCAATGTAATTACTTATAGTAGGATTATCTTTATAATACTTTAAAGCAACTTTACTATTTTTAACTGCCTCTGAACAGTCTTGATCCCACCAAGGAACCTGTTTTAATTTTCTTGTATAAGGTCTAGATTTAAGTTTTGGAATATTGTTTTCTTTGAGTTCATTTAATTTTAAACAAAATGTATTATAATTGTCAAGTGGTTGATTATTGTCTATGTTAAAATTAAATTTATCTTTGCTTTCTTGCTGAAACGTTGACCAATTAGCTTTTTTGTAAACAAAACGATTTTCTGTTGGCCCTAGGTAATACAAATTTGGTATTAAATGCAATTTAGTTATAGTTGGATAATGATAACTCCCCATTGGATCATCATATACACTCCATTCACAAAGAGATGCCAGTTGAGGACTTACGCAAGTAACATCAATAGCAGAAGGATTATTCCTGATACTGCCTACAGTTGTAAATAACCCTGTGTTCAAAATACATAGATTAAATTCGTCAATAATATCATTAATAGCATTGCCTCTCGAGTTATTGGATAAACAGCCAAAAGAAGTATGGTGTGCGTTCAAGTCACCAGATAGAATGAGGGGTTTGGGCATATTATTAATTAAAGATCTAAAACTATTGTAGTTTAAACCTCTGTTACCAGGAGGACAGTACAAACATAACACAGTAATTTTTCCTTTGCAAGTTTCAATGCTTATGGCAACAGATTGTAACTGTTCTTGAAAAGGTGTACTTACAATGCGATACTTGAATGTGTCTTTAATTAATATTGCAACTCCACCATATCCATTTGCAGAATTCTTATATTCTAAATTATAACCTGGAACATAAAAGTTACTGTTATCTCTTAACCATGTTTCATTTAATAAGCAGATGTCTATTGAAGTTTGTATCAGAAAATTAATGAGAATTGGCTTTTTATTTTGTAAACTCTGAACATTATACTGTGCTATAGTTATACATTTTTTGTTATTAATTGACTCAGCCATTTCTAATATTAGTTAACAACATGTCTTTTATTTTTTTGGAGTTTATAGCCGAATTGTCTTTTGTATTTGCTAACGAAATTAAAGTTTTTACCAAAACATTCATAACATTGTCATTATTTACCAAACTTTTCAAATCTAAAGGTTTCTCAACAATTGGCTTAGACTTAATGGGGGGAAATTGTTGGGAATCCAATTTAAAACCGTTGGTGACAATAGAAGCAAACGATTGATTAAGTCTTATCTGTGATGTGCGCTTTTCCTCCATCTTCTTTTTCTTAATGGGACAGTCCCGGGAAATGGCAAGATGGTCTCCACCACAATTGGCACACTTCAATATTGAAGTCTCACATTCTTTGTAGGAATGTGAACCCGAGCAACAAGAGCATATTTGTTCATTTTTGCATGTTTTGGCAGAATGTCCAAATTTCAAACATCTGAAGCATTGTAACAATGGATGAAAATATTGTGCAGTTTGGTAACGGAACTTGTTAATGTAAATGTAACTTGGAAGAGAGTTGGAAGCGAATGTGACTGAAACTGTAGATGTTGGCTGTAGGTTTCCCTCATCGTCTTTTTTCAGGAATCTACGAATAGATATGATCTCGGCTTCTGCGGTAGCATTCTTGTACAGTTCTTCGTTGGAAATGTCAATGGGCACATGTCGTATTATGCCGATTTTTTCAACCAAATATGCTGGTATGAATGGTCTGATCTTATACTTTTCGAAGAAATTGTCCGATTGGATAAAGTTGTTGGCGTCAATAGCCTTCTTGAAGGTGACAGCTAATTTGAATGCATTTACGCGATATACGCTAAGTAATCCCTTGGAGCATTCCGTGAATAATTTAGTTAAAGAAATTGGATTCTTATTCCCGATCTTTTCTTTATCCTGGCTTTCAACAAATACTTTGTATTCAGGATATTCTTCCTTTTCAGGGAATAATCTAACATATTTCGGTTTCGTAAAAACTGCAAATTTGGACTTTGCCAATGGTCTTAGTAGTTTTCGTTTTTTTGCAGAAATATCATTATCTGAATCACCCCCATCACTGGGGGGACCCATTGTAGGTGTTTAAGACAAATGGAACTCAATTTAATAATTTTATACAAAAAATTTAATTTGGCTAAAACTTTAAACTTCCAGTTGGTTTCCCGCCCAAAACCGGAATCTCATCTCAAAATATTATTATCAATGTGTTTCAGCCGCCATAAACAGCACTTTTATACCAGTATCACGTACAGCCCAAAATCATTCACCCAATATATCATTACACTTTAAAATGCCATGAAGCTATAAATATTAAATTAGAGTAGGTAAGTTTAACACCATGTATTTGGTTTCTTTCAGTAGATTTTGGTTGCCATTTAGGCTTTATAATTATTTATTCAGTACTGTAATTGCTCACACATATAGGAATTATCAAAGGCATATTTTTCACCAAATATTCGAAAAGCAATATGACAATAATGAATATTGACTTTCGTTGAGTATTGATGCCGCCCTATTTATATTTCATTCATACATATCATGCCTGATTTCTTATAAAGAGGTAGGCAGAGATCACGGATCCCCATTTGATAATAGAGTGACAAAGGAATATAATTATTATTTGATTGAAGTTGAAGGGATATTTAATAACTTGTAATTAATGTCTAATATATCAATCAGTAATATTATTATAATATTAAAAAGGCCATGCTTCGATAGTTTGGACATATAGATTGACAATAGGAATATACGTGAGCGAAGTGGAAGGGCGGTTACATAGGAGCCGGCCCAATAAGACGTCATATGACAGTCAGATAGACGATATATAGAAAAAGGGTGTCGTTAGAAGTATTTATAACCGCCGAGTGTGTATGAAAAGGTGCATGATTGTCAATGAAGCGAAAGTGGTCTATCCCAATCAGCACATTTACATTTCATTGCGATATATTTTTTTAATAGATATAATATCAGTCTAGGACATAAAAAGAATGCTATTTAGGTGCTGTACTTCCCAGCTTGTCAAAGGTGGGTTTAAGTGTCGAGACGTAAATTTAATGAGATACGCGATTGTCTAGCTACCTGTTATCAATGTTCTTATTAATGTATGTTCTAAATGTAAAATAATAAAATACTAATATTCATACTAAGAATTAGTGACCTCGGAGATATTATCATCGTGTATTTTGTGAACTCATATCTCTCTCTCTCTAGCCTTTTTCAACCCCTTTTTTGGGTGTAGGCCTCCCTTAGCAAACGCCAACTCTGTCGATCTTGGATCGAACTCGTATGTATCTGTGTTAACTCTCCATTATTTTGTACGTATTATTTACATACTATCGACTTCACCTTTCTACTTTATAATGAAAGCATAGACTACACATCAAAAGTCTTATTTTCCCACAATATTTTTATTTATAAAATCAGTCTCAATTTCACTATTTGAAATTGTATTCATCTCCTTGACCATAAGTATATTTATCCGGCAGAACGTAATCGGAGTTCACGTGTCCGTAGGCTTCAGTGCCGCCGTTACCGTTGTCAGAGCCGTTTCTAAAATAAAAATAAATATATTATTATTCGTATTCTCATCAATCAATCAATTCAGCAACCCCACCGAAATCTTTGCCCGGCCCTGTTATACTTATTCATACATACATACATACATACATACACATCACACCTGATTTCTTGTAGAGGGGTAGGCAGAGATCACGGATCCCCATTTGTACCGATCCTGACAGACCACTTTCGCTTCATTGACACTCATACATCTTCTCATACACACTCCTCGGTTATAAATACTTCTAACGTCACCTTTTTTCAATATAGCGTCTATCTGGCTGTTATTTGTCTTATTAGGCCGGCCCCTACGTAACCGCCCTTCCACTTCAATCTGCTATCATTCATCCGCATAACATGTCCAAACCATCGAAGCATGCTCTTTTCAATCTTAGTCACTACATCTTATTTCAAACCGCAACCTTCCCTTATCACACTATTTTTAATTCTATCATTCAATTTCACTCCTAATACGATTCTTATTTTTAATTATTTATTCATATTTTTATTTAACATCAACCATGGAGTAATTAGTTGTGCCATGCTAAGAAATGGTTTTTTTATTACTTACTGGAATTCGGATAGAAGTTCAACAGAACTGTTAACTTCTTCTTCGTCCGCGTTTTCAAGATTTGCCTTCTTTGGCTGCTTCTTCTCTAAACGTTCTCCTCCGAAGTTCTCTACTTCTAAGTTCTCACTCTCTGCTTCCTTTGGCTGTTGTCGTAATGGAGCACTTCTGTATTGTTCTGGAAATGAAACAGCATGTTTTTAGAAACAAATAGGTATATTTTCTTAATAATCTTACTAATGTTATTATAGATATTTGCTAAATAGACTACATCACTACGTCCTTATTTTTATAGTTCTAATTCTTTGAACTTAACGGGTATCACTATCAAATACAAGGCAACATAATATTGAATTAATCTTAAACAAAATCAATGATTGGACTTTCTCAACTTGATTACCTATTCATTAATATTAACAATCGTCAAATCTTATGGCAAAAACAATTAGAATATCCATCTGAACAGTTTCCTTATAAATTTAATAGGTCTACGTATGGCTTTGGGTGGAAAGCGCCTTAGTTCACCTTTGCTCTCGTAGCCTTCGTCACCGTAAGCTCCTTTATTCCCTTCATCATCTTGGCCAAAGGAATCTTCCTTGATAAACTCGTAGTTGTCACCATCCTTCTTATGGTAAGCGTCAAAGTGCTGGTAACCTTTCTTACCACCACCAGTCTTCTTCCTGGTGTAACCTATCTCACCATCTCCCTCGTTACCGTAAGAGCGATGGTAGTTTTCTGGCTGAAAGGAATCAGAAATTGCAAATTACTTGGAATGTTCTAGAAGGTCTTATCACTACATAGTATAATATACAAAGTCGCTTTCTTTGTCCCTATGTCGCTTTGTATGCTTAAATCTTTGAAACTACACCACGGATTTTGATGCGTTTTTTTTTAATAGATAAAGTGATTCAAGAGAAAGGTTTATATGTATAATAACATCCATTAAATAGTGGAGTAGGCTATATATTTTATACCCGGAGCGGGTCACTAGTTTCTTACAAAAAGAGAACGGATTTAGTGGAACCATCTACACTGATACTAAAAGACACAGGCAAACGCGTTCATGTCCATTAACCCTTGCGGGGTAGTCAGAGGATCAGGTGTCCATCTCCGCAATTGCGAAGGTAGTAATTCTATAGGCACATCGAATCCATGTGTACACTGATACTACCAACACTAAATTATTTTACCAACAGCCGAATCTGCATTCTTCAAACGACTAAGGATCCTATATCGTAACGGGTGACCAGAACCATAGTCATCATAATATCCGTTTAGTGAATCACACCCAGAATTAGACAGGTTTGTGAAGCTATTAATATGGAATATTGCTAAAGAAATAAAGGACAAAAAGGGATATTTGGACGTAAATGTATACATATGTACGCATTTCAAAATAGTTATAAGCCCAATTTTCATGTTATAAAGCATTACAGTTACCCCTAGTTCCTTAGTCACCTCCTATTTAACATGCCAGTGAAAAATAATAGCAAAATTAAGGATATATGTATGTAGATTTGCTACGGTAGCGTATGAGAATATAGGAACGTAAACATAAACAAAAATACTAACCGGTGCAGCTCTGACTTCTCGTTTGTAAGACCCAACGGTCTCAGTGTCATCAGCTGCTTCTAAGTCATCTAAGGTCACGGCTGGAGCGGCTTGTGTGTACAAGAAAACAAGACAAAAACAAAACAATTTAGCTATCATTCTCTATAGATTCACTGCACTGTCACCGTTTGTTAAATGAGGTGCAAAATTAGATTGCAGACTGTCGCCCTGCCTTTTTAAACTTGAATAGTTTTGTTATGTACTTCCATTTTATAAATGTCGGATTGCAGTACGGTCGCAGTTGCACAACTATCACTGTTTGTAAACTTATTGGACAAAACCTTGTTGGCGACAACGTTGCACACCTTTTAGTTAAAATTAAAGTTTTTGCAGGTTTAGTCTAAATCAACAAACCATGTCACGTTGGATTTCGTAAATTAAATAAGTAAGTTTTTGGTTACTGCAAAATTCAGATTTATTTTCATTCGGTAAACTATTATATTGTAAAACGGTAATAACGTAATGTGATCTTTAAAATTGGCTCTAACTTATCTGTTTTCTCTATTTTACTATGACTGCCTGCTCATTGATAATTTAATGATGCTTCAACAGTGATTTCTTAAAGCTATGACCACTACAATGAGAAATAAAAAGTTATAATACAACCCGTCAAAGATTCAACTTCTAAATTCATTTAAATCTGTATTTTGTAAAATGATATGCATAAATGCAATAAGGTTTAACTGCATACTTCATTTTTTAATATTTTAATAGCTTAATTATCCCTAATAATTAAGTTTTGAATCGCCGAAGTTGTTTCGATGACGGATGATCTCATGAGAATGATGATTAACATCGGTCATGGTCCATCAGCTTTGTTCACTTGGGTGAATCTTTTCCTTGTCAGTGGTCCACTTACATTATTTAGTAATGCTACTAAAAATGTCTATAGAACATGGATCATCTACAAATCAACAATTGAAAAATTAATTCCGAATGTATAAATCTGTCCTGTGCCTACGTAAAAAGAATGCTAACTAGCTGCCGTTTATCCCGCCATGTCGTAAGAAGTAACCAAGGGAAAAAGATATCTATTGGGCGATAGGCTAACAACCTGTCACTATTATTCCATATGACATCAAAATCCTAATATTTATGCTACAAAATGACCTAGAGGAGATATTATATCTCCAAGGTTCCACCCCGAATAGGATTAAAGGACGTGAATGTATATGTATGTACATATAAATCTTATCCTTAGGAATTGTAAATGGCGATGAACTTACCACCTCACAGATTGGACACACTGATTCGCGAAGTGATCGAAGACATACATAGACTTAATAAAGTGTAACTAGTACACTGATAGTTTGTCATTTATTACTGAACTCTTACAGTTAGAAACCGAAAGTTTCAAGGGCGACATCTAGTTAGTTTTTCATCTATAAACATGAAAGTTCAATGGTAAACCAGGTACATCACGATTGGAAATCAGCAAAGCAATAAGGTCATTGACACTTCTTTACCTATTTCAATGTTCAATATTTGTGTAATAATTTCAACTTCAAACGAAACAGTAAGGAATATAGTCGTATCAAATAATCGGACATATTCATCACATTTGATTGTACTTTAGACAGCTACATTTCTTCTCGTTATTACAATCCCTCTAAGTAAATCTAATGTTGCGTACACTTTTACTCCTCAGTACATACATAATTTCATGCAAGGTCCCAAGATGTATTGGAATTCACGCTTCTACGTCCCTAACAGGATAGATAGAAGCTATTGATCGCCTCCCGTAACAATCCTGACAAATCTCTCTTGCTTCACTCACACCCATTAACCTTCTCATACATGCTCTTCTGCTCTTCACACTACGAACACCTAAAGATGTCTCTAATTTGATCTGTGTATATCTTCTACGCGGCCTATCCCGTCAAACATTACCTAACACTCTATCAATTCCTTTCATACCCCTACTTTCATCTAACCGCTCCATGTGCCCAAACCGCTTTATCATACCTTTCTACATTTACGCTTCTAAATCTTCTTGCATACCATAAAAAGCATATAATGACGAATAAGAAATAAAACGCGCAAATTATGCTTTATGTAGAATATATTTCATAAATAATTTCATTGTATAGTCACGGATATTGTAATTAGTTTTGATATTTACAATAAATTTATTAGTAAATGGATTATTGTAAGCAGACTGGTCATTCTGGCTTGCTAACCATGTTTGGGCTGAATGCGTTCTCGTTTTCACTGGTATAGACATGTACAACAGGAGAAATCGTTTTTTTGTCGTCCATTGAGTCTTCTGGTGCAATTTTGTCACTAATGTCCTCGGAAAATGAAGGCTGTGGAGACAAAAACAAAGTTTACTCAATACAAGATACCAAAATCATTTTTGCGAGGTTCTGATGCTTTTCATTATTTGTCTAGGCCGTCTTTAGCATTCCTTAAAAGCTAAATAATACTTGGTGACTTTTTAGCATTAATATTGGGGTTGTGATGTGATATGGAACATTGGTGACAGGATTCTAGCTAGCCCATCGTCTAATAGATTTTATTTACCTGTAGTTCCTTAGTCGCTTCCTACTACATACCGGATAAACGGCAGCTAGTTAACATATTTAACTTTTTTCTATATGGCGTCTATCTCACTGTTATATGACTTATTGGGATTTTACTTCAAAGATTTAAGCATGCAAAGGGACATAGGGACAGAGAAAGCGACTTTGTTTTATACTATGTATTGATAGTTAATAAGGGACGTATGTTTACATTACCTTAGGCGGATCGGTATGTGGTGGCAGGGTGCTTAGTTTGTTCAAAATGGTTTCAGTAAGAGTTTTAGTGTATAGTTCGCATTCCTTCTTGAAATGCATCTTTTCTAGCATTGTACCTCTGAAAGCGTTATTCTCATTAATGCATGCTGATTTGGGACTCGAGCACAATGTAACCAACTGTCTTCTTGGAGACACGTCGTAATACATGTTACATTAACGTCATTTGATCCCTTTCGGGGTGGACAGAAGCTCATGGATATAATCTCCTAGGTCACTTTTTAGCATGAATATTTGCGGGTTGCGATGTTTTAATGGAAAATTGGTGACTGGTTGTGAGTCCATTGCTCAATAGATTCCATTTACCTAAGTCATACCGAAAAGAACGACAGCTAGTTGTCATTCTTTTTACGTCCCTAGCACGGGACTTTGAATAAATAAATGTTATTAATTGTTAGCAGTTTACGTTGTAATCGAATTGATAATTAGTTATTATATCTATTTTTTATTTCTGTTACTAAGGAATTAGGCGAAATGGACGATATGGTAGCCTTTCTTAAATTTCTCATAAACTTCAGTCATGTGTACTTACCAATTACAGGATAGATAAAACAAAAGATTTTTCAAAATATGTATGAATCTACCTGAGTGTATTACTGTTTTGTTTCTTCTGTCCTTTTTTATTGAAGAAAAAGAAAGAAAATGTTAGAAATAGAAATATCTGTCGAGTGTGTACGACTCTCAAAGAAGCGAAAATGGTATGGCAGGGTCGAGATAGCTGACGTTCCGTGATCAGTGCCTACTCCTCTACAAGGAAACGGGAGTAATGTATTAATAATTTATAAATCATACATGTAGTTTGTAAGCTATCTCAGTGTTTTTGATAAATGATTCGTTTCTTTCATAAGGCTTAAGAACTTACATATCTGGGTTTATAACATCGAACCTAATGAGGGGAAATCCCATTTTCTTCCCACTAGCAGTGACTTCTTTCGCGAGAGACTCAGTGACTTCCGCACACTTTTCCTGCTGCGCGGGAACTATTAAGCTGATCTGTTAAAAAAATACAACAATAGGATAATATTTCAACAATAAGATAAAGAATTCGAGTGGACGGAACCCGGAATCGAGTGGAAACATCACTATATATTCTAAGTCACTTTTTAGCATAAATATCGGGGTTGTTATCTCATATGGAACATTTGTAATAGGTTGCTTGCTATCACCTGATAGATTCCATTTAAAATTTGTCCCTTAGTCACTCTTACAACATGCCGAGAAGAACGGCAGCTATAGTTGGTATCCTGTACACGTCCCTGACTAGCTCTGGACTGATAAGATAATATTAAATGTATTTTGTCACAATTGAGACTACTAGCGATCCGTGATCTCTAACTACCTCTCTGTAGATATTCGAGTGTGATGTGTATGTATTTTAATAATAATTTTGTTTGATATATGGCATTGATTACGAAGTCCTAGTGTCGGCAATTAATCCATGTCGAAGATGTGGCTTACGATTCTCTAGGTCATTTATTTTAGTCATTGAGTTCGTATTTATAGACATGCATGATAATATCACGTAGATTTATCCTTTTTAGGTTCGACATAATATTTCCATAGTCCATATACATTACACATCACGTAGGATCAGGTAGGAAGAGATGACGGATCCCAATTTCTCCCGATCCTGACAGACCATCGGTTCATTGACACTCAACAGTTTTATTGAGCATAAAACGCACTAACACAAACCCCGTTCTCACCTGCAGTATATTATTAACGTCATACTTCTCATGTAGTTGCGGCGCTCTCAGGCATTCGGCGGTAAACGTCATGAGTTCCTTGCACTTCTGGCATGACAGGCACCGCGCCCATCTGTCCAGGAGGTCGGAGTCCCAAGGGCAGGTAACTGAGCACAGAGCCACGCCACAAATGTGCGCGGAACCCTCGAGGTGCTGGTTGCGTCTCTCGGCTACCATTGACAGACCTGGTGGTTAGGCTAATATTGTATGGTACCTTATAACCGCCGAGTGTGTATGAGGAGGTGTATGAATGTCAATGAAGCGAAAGTGTTTTGTCAGGATCGGGACGGATGGGGATCCGTGATCTCTGCTTATCCCTCTACAGGAATCAGGCATGATGTGTATGTATAGTATTTAGGAAAACGGTACATAAAGTTATAAGATATTAGGATACTTTATGGGCGTTTATCAATTGGGGTAGGACAAAAGATTGTCTAGTTCAAACCCCAACAGGATATAAATATTGGTGAAATTTCAAATAATTCGCAATTCTCATAACATTTCGCTTTGACCGTGTGAGAAAACATCGTGTAAAAACCACTGTATTCTTCAAAAATGTAAATTAATCATCACCGTCTGAAACTTTAACCAACAATTGTATTATAAAATGGGCATTTGCTCCTAATCTCAGATATTTTTTCTACCATTAAAGGCATCAAATGTGTAGATGTATGTCAATCCTTTAGGTGTTAACATCAACCAACCTTGAGCAAGCGACCGGTGCGTATAATCAGTCAGGATGATCCGAGAGGCAGGTGAAGCGAGGAGTTCTGGCCAGCTGTGCCGAGCGTTTTCCTTCACGAAGCGGACCACGTTTGGTTGGTCTGCAGTCTGGATCCTTCGCACGTAGAGACTCTGTCTCTCGGTACCTTTTGTCTGTAGAAGAAATGGGTGTTGGAAAGGCTTGAGTATTATTGAGAAGAGGCTTGATCACTTTTATTGCAGCGGTTAGAGAGATATTTGGCTATCAGAGGTTGAGGTCAGAGGTCTTTGGTTATTAGACGTTAAGACTACGTCAGAGAATCCGTCACTTAAAGTGTGATAGTGTCTTTGTTGCTGTTTGATTTCTATAACGATGATAAACGTTATATGTTACGACAGAGGAATTCCAAATAGTTTTTATTTTACCTCAATTGCAAACGAGTCATAAAACTCACTATTTGCTTGCTTTTAAGGGCTGAAATATATATGTTTTCAAAGTCTTGAAAACATATCAATTTTAGTAATTAATAATAAGAATAGTCATTTTGATGATAATAGTTCAATAAGACGTGACAGTCAGATAGACGCTATATTGAAAAACGGTGACGTTAGGAGTACCTATAACCACCAAGATGTATGAGTGTAAATGAAGCGGAAATGGTCTGTCAGGGTCGGGACAAATGGGGATCCGTGTACCCCTCTACAGGGAATCAGGCGTGATGTCTATGTATGTATGTAATTCGATAACTACAATGACGTTAGTGTAGACAGGAGTTTTGGTAAAGGAAGAGCAACCGTCTAGTTTATGAAAAAACTATATGAATATTAAGGCAGTAACCGCAGAAAATACGAAAATGGAAGCGAAAAACATGTTGCGTCGACCTTACTAATTGGTATAAGGACAGGGACTAATCATAAGTTCTCGCGCAACATAAATAACAAAAGTACTGTACATACACGTATAAGATATTACTATATATTCACAATAAAGTAATACATTATTTAGAATTAAATTTTGGTTGTCCACTTACTTTCGTGCCAGGTATTTTGGCAGGTGCATCACCATAGTGGCGCCAGAATGCATAGTTATTTTGGGTGACAAGGCTTGCAGGTCTACTCTTAGGCACACTGTTGGTAAACAGGACCCCAAACAACTTCATTATTTGGCCACCGAGAGGGTCAACTGTCTCACGATATACGTTTCTATTGAAGTTATGGAGTTAGAACACTATCATTTTACTGTGACTGTTTTATTTGTTTTTCTGATTTTGTTTTTATAATTTTCATGATTTTAATAATGCCATTGTTACATCTGTCTATTTGGGTTATGGTTTGTTTTTTCGTATCCATTAGTGAATCATAGACAAGATTGTATTGTAGACTTCGGAAAGGATGGTAGCAAAATATGGTATGAAGTAAGGAAACAAACAAATGGACAGTTACAATTATTATTGTTATGTATCATTATTGATGAAAAACATCATCATCACGCTATATTCAAAACAAACACCATATTCCATTCATGTAGATAGGAATGCAAGTGCAAAGTCTATATTATGTGAGTAGGCGGGTATTGTTATTTTTAATAACAACATGTTTACTTTAGACCATTTGAATCTAAAAACTCAACGTGGGATAGTTTTTCCGATCGAGGCACAATTAAGTTTTACAATATGCTAATTCTAGTCTGGTCTGCTTGTTGCTTATGTATTAATAATAATCAATATTATTAAATTTGACGACCTTCGTGGCGCGATCGGTTAGACACCTGAACGCTAATCGTGAAGTCCCGGGTTCGATACCCGGTGGAGGCAGAGTTAAGAACTACGCTTTTCTTTTGCATCCCAGTCTGGTTGTTGATTATATATGCTAATTATGTATTTATCTATACATAATATGTATAGATTTCTTAAATATACGTTGACTAGTATCCTTAACATAAGTCTTAAATGTACTAACCAAGGGGCTATTTTAATTTGTGTAATAATGTCCAAATATTAATAATGTCCAATTAATATAGTGACCAAATAATTAAAACGATAATAAAGGTACAATTTTTATTAATAAAAACTAACCCATGTACAATATATAGAGTATAACAATAACAAACAATGTTTATAATCTCAACGTAAATTAAAAAAATACTATATGAAAGGAATGAATGACACTAAAGCATAAATCTACAATTAAAATGGCTACATTGGTTAGAAATAAATATCTTATTTACTAATTACGAAATAGGAATAGCTTATTAAATGCATCGTATATGCCATATATCGGTATCACAATAATCCATTGAAAGAAGAGAACAAAAAGAGTTAAAATAATTAGATCTCACTTAAATACATAATAAGTACACTTTTTAACGATTAAGAATCTCAGAAAATTATGATATATAGAAACATAGACAAAAGGTTTTATTTAGAAATTTATACATTATAAAATATTTAAAATAACTTGTTATAATAAGTAATTTATCGCGAGAATCTTGACGCCAAAACTGTCAGAGTTTTATTTTCTTTAAATTAATTAAATTATTTGAATTTTTGTAACACCTTTTTTCCTCAAAGTTAAATCAAATGAAAAGTGAGTTTAGTAATGTTCGTAAACATTTTTACTAAAAAATCATATAAAATACATAGCCTCATAATAATTAACACAGAACGTAATTAAAGCTAATTAAAAAGTAAGTAACAAGCCTTACAACTTATTTAAACAAATAAGAGAAAGTGAGTAATTGTTTAGTCTCTCGAATATTCTTTAATCGGTTCATTTTGATTTCCCAATCCCTGATGTGAATTCAATAAGACTTCCAAAACCAACAAAGTCACTGTCGATTTCGTTAGTCAACGAAAGTGTTCTCGAAGGAACAATAAAAAGGTTGTAATGAGATTGCGATTGAAATCGAGCGTGTCATTGCCAGAGCAACACAGATTCAGTATTGTCAATGTAAGGTAAGCAAAGTCTCTCAATCAGTCACGGTCTCAATTACTCTACCTTTTTATCATTGTTATATTTCACACGTTATTGTTTCTATTGCGCAAGATTAAAATCAATATTTTAAATACGAAAAATGGAAGTGTGTGGGACACGGAAAAAGTGTTACACATATTAAGAAGATAAGTATAGTAATATAAGAACACATCAGTACTGGATGTCGCCTGTACATTCGTGTACATAATTCGGTTATGTAAAGCTTTGTACACTTTTGTAATGGATTCGATTGGGTTAATGCTTTGCTTCATGCTTCCAGTGTTTGGCAGACTCTTTTCCTCCTTTGTGACCGTATTCTCCGTGCTTTTGGTGATGGGCCTCTTGACCGTGTTGGCTTTTATGCCCTTTGTGGTCGCTGTCTGAGTGGCCCTTGTTACTGGAATTGTTAGAAAGGAATAATTAATGGCATGTATATCTGGGAGCAAAAATACAACCTAGCATATTTTGTAGCAGGTTATCGCAGCAAAAAATATTAAAATAGAAACCAGGAGAATAATATCAGATGCAAAACTAAAAAAAAAACAGAAAAACTTAACGTAGTCTTTCATTATAAGAGTATTATTTCAATAAATTTCTATCGACCTAAACCCGTAGTCTCGTACTAGTCTGGAACGCAAAATAATGCAAACTAGCTGCCGTTTTTCCCGGCATGTCGTAGAAGACTAAGTGAATGTAAATGCATCGATCGAAACCTGTTACAATTAGCAATATTATTCTCCTTCAAGAGAAATTGAAATACTGCTTCAGTTAAGACAGTATCTATGCTAGTCTTCATTATATAATGCCATTATAAGATACCAGGAACTGACCAGCCACTCTATTTTTAGCAACTGTAATAATGTATCAAGTTTGTTAAACTCTGCATTTACTCCCGTACATATATATTGACGCCTTTAGCGTTCTAACGAGATAGGCAAACTATCCATCGCCACCTGAAACGATAATGACAAAAATCTCTTGCTTCACTCATACCAAATAACCATCCACACATGCTCTTTTATTCTCACGCTAGGTACTTGAGAAGAATGAAAATATTTACTCCCATACATTTCTTATTACCTATGTAACTCTATTTATACTCTTATTAGACGACCTGTTCGATGCCCGATGGAGGCAGAGTTGAAAACTACGCTTTTCTTTGCTAATATATGTATTTATCTATGTAAAATAAGTATATATTTATTAAATATACGTTAACTGAAATACCCTTAACACAAGTCTTGAATGAACTTACCAAGGGGCTAATTCAATTGGTGTAATAGTGTCTTAAATTACTTTGGTCCTAAATTATTTCTATATTATGTGTCCTAAATTATTATGAAGGACTATGTAATAGTACTAAAGTGCACACCAATAATACTGGATTGTACACCAAAATAATACAGTACCAAACCAAACCTAACCTTTGGTGTACGTTTAGCTATTATTATTACTATTTTCCAATTATTATTATAATAATAATAATATTGTAGGACGTTATTACACCAATTGAACTAACCCCTTGCTAAATACATTTAAGACTTGTGTTAAGGGTACTAGTCAACGTATATTTAAGAAATAAATACTTATTAAATATAAATGAATACATATATAATGAACAACCAGACTGGAAAGCAGAAGAAAAGCATAGTTCTTAACTCTGCCTCCACCGGGAATCGAACCCGGGACCTCACGATTAGCGTTCAGGCGTCTAACCGATCGCACCACGGAGGTCTTCAACAACAATTATTATACTTAGCCATACCTATGTCCCTTTTTCCCTCGTTCCACGAAGTCGTGACCAGCGTTCACATGGTGAGCCTTCTTTTTCCCACTCTCGTTAGAAACGTGTTTGGCATTGAACTTGCCGTAACGGTGATGTTCCCCGCTCTTGTGGAAGTCGTCGTAGAACTTGTGTTCTTTGTGGAACTCGTCTTTGTGGTACTTGTTGTGGTACCCTGTGGAGAAATGTAGATGGCGGGGCAAGTTATAGAAGAAATGCAGGTGAACGTAATGTAGAAGTTTATAAAGTATGGAAAAATTTGTTTTATGATATAGATAAGATTTTCTACGTGATAGATAAATGCACTGCCCTTTGTAGACTCTATAGAAAAAATACCAGGTAAACAGTCTTTGATTAATTATAATAAATAAGCTTTTTAAAATAAAGAAAAACAAAAATGCCTCTTTCCCCAATATTCTTAATCACCCCAAAAAAATTAGAAAATCCAAATTACTAAAGGGCATTTTATGGAAATCCAGGTATCAGCTTATAGTTTACAAACAGTCTCTTTAAATCGCACCATACACCAAATGCTATACATCCTTTTTCTTTAATGTTTACACATAGCATAGTTGATACAAAAACACTCTTTGTACAAATTATTTTGTTGAATAACGCGCTACTGGATAAATAGGGAAAATACAGATTTGGGTCATAGCCAAAATATTTTGAAAATAAACGTCATTAGTTCAATGTACGCCAAAGATCAAAATGTTTTGCTTACGAGTTATTGTAAACTAATTTAAGAGTAATTTTTCATAGGAGTAGTTAAATGTACGTAAAGTTGTAAATTTATGTGTGTTTAACAATAATTTTTCTTCAATAACATGTAGAAGGTTAGAAGTTACCTAATAGTCCATATTAGGCTTGAGTATTTTAAAAACATGTATATATACGTATTTTACATACATTTGTTAATAAATAGAAGTGGCTGTGGCCTAGTGAGCCTTCGACTACACATTAGAAATCCTAGGTTCGATTCCCAGCTATGGCATGTACCAATAATTGAGATTTAAAAATAAGTTTTTCATTCTCTTATATAATTTACAGTGAGATTAAACATTATGAGGAAACCTGCCTATTTCTCGGGATAAGTAAAAACGCTACTTCTTTCAGTTAAAATAGCGTGATACGGTTCACTACCTATCATGTTGAGCATGTGTCGCTTATGGTTAGGTCTAGTGAAACGCGGGCTTGGAGTGCCTTTTACCTAACATGCTTTGGAAATTTCGGAGACTGCACTCAAGCATCTGACTACAATAAATTACACAACGACACAATAAATTGGGATTATGTATACACAAGTCGTCAAGCGTATGCACGTATGTATACCTGTTTAAAAATCATATTAACACTGTCTTTATTTTCTGTTAAACCCTATTGCTACTCGTATAATACTTGAATACAAAAATAATTGCGTTCTTTGATAAACGTTTTTCTCAATTTCAAATAGCGTAACTGGCATGTTTTCCCTATGTATTAAATTGCCGTTTTGCAATAATACGCGCGAACCTTCGATGTTATTCTATGGTAATGTTGACTCTATAAATGCATGCAACAAATAGATCGATTTGCGGTTAGCGAAAGTGTAACAGAAATGATTGCGTAATGAACAAGTACTTAGAACTAAAACTCTTAGAATGAACCTCTGACCCCAGGAAAGAATCGATTTTGTAGAGAAAGTGTTTCTAAAGAAGATATTTTTAAATACTCAGAGATAATTAATCACTAGGTGATTGTATTGTTGAAAATAAACAAGTACTTTCTGTAACTAATTTTGTGATTTCGTTTCAATAGTTGAGTTCCGTTAAGTAAACGAAAATTTTAATGAATAGAAATAAAAATAGTCACTTTTTAAGAGCTATTAAATAAGTCGAATTTCGGTATTTTATTTTGTGATATTGAAATTCGAATTCATGCATAGATTAAAATACGCGGGTATACCATATGTTCTAGGTTACGTTTGGTATAATTTTTCCAACAATATCGAAGATCCGGTCCCATGTTATCCCGTAAAAATAATGTTAACTAGCTGCCGTTCGTTCCAGCATGTCTTGGCAGGCTAGTCAGGGACTAGGGGTCAATTGAATCTTTTGGGCGTGATAGCGAACTCTTATGATATATTTATGTTCTATATTACATCACGATCCAAATATTCATGTTAAGAAGTGAACTAAAAAAGTTTAGTGTGACTCTAAGGTTCTGTTCACCTCAAAAGGGATTAAAGGAGTCCAAGTAAATGTTTACAAGATATTCATAATTCATGTTACTTTGCATGGTATTAGGTGGTGTATTAACGATATTATGACTAATACTAATATCAATTTCTTCTAATCGTCCAGATGGTTAAAAAACCTAAAAACTCGTAGTATTTTTAGACTTGATTAACCTTCATCGTGATTCCTACATGCTTTGACCAAAGTTCACTAACCATTTGTACTATAGTAAATTAACAAGCAGTAACTATTGCCTGTTTGGGTAGGTTTCAAGCAATATCAAATAATATGCGACATTTTTATTTTTTCAGAAGTTTTCAATACATGAAACATAGATAGCACTGTAATTATAATTTGATTTTATATTAGATTCTTCGCTCCTATTAGTAGCAGGGTGATGTTATATAATCTAAAGCCTTCCTCAATAAATGGTCTATCTAACACAAAAACAATTTTTGAATTTAAACCAGTAGTTCCTGAGATTAGGGCGTTCAAACGAACAAACAAACAAAGAAACTCTTCAGCTTTATAATATTAGTATAGATTCAATTTACCTTTAGTTTTATGCCCTTTCTTATGTCCCTTCTTCTCATCAAACTTGGACCCTTTGTGCCCGTGGGCCTCTTCGTTGTGACTACCCTCGTGGTGAGCCTGGTCGTGATGTTTCCTTTTCTTCCCTTCAGCATCTTCGTATTCCTTGCGATGGTTTTCTGTGACTTTGTGTCCCTTGTTACCCTTGTGAACGTAGTGGTCGTCGGCCGATTCTTTTATAGACTGGAAATGTTATAAATATATTTATTTAGGGATTAGATAAAGGGAATCTGTTAAGTGATGAGCTAACAACCTATCACCAATGGTCCATATCGCCTTTTGCTACGATAGTGTGATAAGTCAAAAATAGTGATCTTACATAAATTCACTTTTAAAGTTTTGATTGAGTATATTATGACATCCATTGATTCATCCTAATAAGTGACAAAGGAGATGTTTTTAAGTATCCATGGTTGTATTTACCCCAATGGGATTTAAATACGTGAATGTATATGTATGTTTGTTTTTAGTAGTAGAAAGGAATTTGTTTATTTATTTAGTCTGGAGCTATTTTGCGATGTGAATAAAATATATTTTCGCTCGAGCATGTTATAAGAAACAACCAATCTTAGTCTTCATTGATCTCAATGGATCTATAAAGATGCTGTCACGGATATAAGAATACTATACTGTTGGTTAGTAACATGCCACAAATATTCCATATTACTGTTTTGACTGATTAATTTCAGAGTATGTAATCAGTGTGTATTAATGTTACCAATATGTTATATAAATAAAGTAACAATCCTGATGATTGTACTAAAATGATTGATTATATAATATGTACTGTTTAATATAGTTTCTACCTCAAATGGGATGACACGAGTATATAATGTTAGAGGAAGTTAAGTTTCTATGTAATGATAAATGACAACACTGATGCAGACAGAATACAACATACATATACTCGTATAGGTAACACACAAGAGCATAAATGTAGTAAGCTCAAAGCTGAATAGCTAGCCAGAAAAACATTGTTTTATCGATTCCCTTGCTACACTCGCATGCAGTATAAAAAGAAATACACTGAAGTTCATATAGATCATCAAGATGCTAAAGATATAATAAAGAACATTTATAATGAATGGATGTTAACGCTTATAAAGGTAGATGTATACATCAACCTGTCATCAATGAACCGACATGACATCGCAATTCCAACATTCATGGTAAAAAGTGACCTAGGTTCTGTCCACTCTAAATGAGATTAAAGGACGTGAATGTACATGTATGTAATATACACTTATCATATATAAATAGCATATAATTAACGACCAGACTGGAAAGCAGAAGAAAACCGTAGTTCTAACTCTGCCTCCACCGGGAATCGAGATCGGAACCTTACTCTTTTTTCACTCACATTGTTGGGCACAAAAAAATATTTAAAAAACAGATTCTAATGAATAACAGTTGATTTGATAAGACAATGTTTAACTATCTTCATGAGATAATACATTAAAATATTTTATAACGCTTATCGGTCATTTGTTATCATATCTTAACCAACCACGAATAAAGTATATAGTATGTGATTAATTGTATCAATTAATATGAGATTGTCTGAATTATTATAAAAACTAGTCACAACATATCTATCTCTTTTTATGTATGATCGAGCTATGAGATTTTTCTTGGTTAGTGTTTAAAGGAACATCAGATAATACGAAAATGCACTCCTAAAATACGGAATTGTACACCAAAATAATACAGTCCCAACCCAAACTTAACCTTTGATATGCGTTTAGCTATATTTTGGTGTACATTTCAGTATTTTTGATGTGCATTGAATTATTTTCCATTTTCTTTTAACCTAATATATTATAGAAAAGTTTTTGTTTATACGGAACAAGCATTATTCTTTTTTGTTATAGTGACATTACTGAATTTGAATAGAATAGTCTGTAATGTTAAGACTATTGTATTCTTTGTTTTGTTTACTTGTTGTTGTTTGAAAACATGAAAATATTTGAACCGGATATATATTTAAGAATGCATGAATGCATGGTAAAAAATGTTTACGTTTATAAATAAAAGGAACCTTTGAAACGTTTCATTTTGGTTAGGATTATTTTGCTTACGTGCTATTAAATACATACAAACATACATACACATCATGCCTGATTCCCTGTTAAGCGGTAGGCAGAGATCACGGATCTCCATTTGTCCCTATCCTGACAGATCACTTTCGGTTTATTGACACTCATACATCTTCTCATACACACTCAGCGGTTATAGGTACTCCTAACGTCACCATTTTTAAATATAGCGTCTATCTGACTGTCATATGTCTTAATACGCCCTATTAGCCCAATAAATAATGAATTTTCAAATATATTTTACACATAGAGACAAACGTGTTCACGACCATTAATCCTTGCTAGGTAGTCAGAGATTTAGGTGTCCCTATCCGCAATTGCGAAGGTAGTTATTCTATGGCCACCTTGAACCAACACGTGGGTTGACCAGATAGTCAGTACTCAATGTAACAGGTGGTATGCCGTGTCGCCATTTACAAGCACTGACTATTACCTTTTATATTACATACAATTCATTAATAGGATATTCTATTACAATGAATTATTTGTTGTTTTTATTTAAAATCTTTTAAGAATTGTTTCGCTTTAAGTTTTGTTTCCGTGTTTTTCTAGACAAAGACCGAATTTATAAACATATTATAATCATTTAAATGCTTCTCCAAAATTTACAATAGACCAGTTTCAAAATAGTGTAATAAACCGTGCCGTGCTAGCTGAGACGTAAAAAGAATGCTAACTAGCTGCCGTTCTTCCCAGCATGTCATAGGAGGGATTTCATAGCATTTCGTAGGACTAAGGGTAAAAAGGATCAATTGGGCGATGGGCTAGTAACCTGTCACCGATGTTCCAATTTACATCACAACTTCAATATTTATACTAATAACTGAAAAAGAAGATATTAAATCTCCGAGGATCTGTCAACCTCAAAAGGGGTTGAAAGACGAGAATGTTAATACGTATGTTATCAACCATTCAAAAAACTATCAAAACTATCTGCCTATCAAATTTGACTACGAAAGTATATAATATAGAGACATTACCTTTCCACCTTCATTTTTGGCATGATTCTTATGATGTTTATGAGAAGCTCCCTTAGATTGGCCATGCTGATGTTTGCTATGTTTATGATGAGTAGATGATGATGATTGATCTGCCACTACCAATGGGACTGCTCCGGAGTGTAGCGGGGCAGTGAACTGAACCGGCTTAATGGTCGGAGCTGTCACCGAATGAAGCAGGGGTATGTATGTAAATGCATGCTGACGTTCCCTAACATTGAATAAGGGCGGACGATACGTAGAAACTGCTTGGTCAAGCGGTGACACACTTAGTTTTTCATCCCCACTCACGTCTGGTGCTATGTATCTCGCTGGGACTGGGGATCCTGGTTCAGTATACACTCTGTGGTAATGGTCAGCGCTGGCTGCCAGCATCTCTTCATACGGAGCAGCTAAAGGCACTTCCACGTCCTCTGATTCCTCATAGACTTCGTACTGATGAACCTGACGAGATCTTCTCGGATAATCCGCGTTTCTCTTAGACCGTTCTTTAGCACAATCACATTCTGGTTTCACTTCGTCTTTTTCTTCTTCATCTACGGAGCGGGTTGATTTGTGAAGCTTTTCAGGGATTTCCAGTTCCTGGTGCTCTTCATGATGAACAGGATCTAAGGTGTCATTCTCCAGCGCAGCATCATGCGCGGCTGCAAGCACGAGAACAGCCAGCAACGGCCACAGTGCCCAGTGCATGATTGTCGTTGTAAGCGTAGCCCTTTCACTATCCGCGACGACTCGTCCGTTTGTTGTGAGCCGTTTTTTTTGCCTCGGCGTTTTTATATGAACGATGTGTAAACAGCGTCTGTTGTTTGATTTGTCACCGTTGCAAAGTCACGAGCGGCCGGTGGGAGCGGCGCGTCCACACTGATCGTCCGATGTCGTGCGCAGACGCAGGTCGCCGAGCAGCGTCCCTGAGCTGCCCAATTGGCTCTTCGATTTTGAGCGCTTCATTATGCTCCGATTTCTGAATAGTGAAAACTGCGACCGTGAAACAATGATGACTTCTAATACCACAGTTTAAGGATGCAATTTGGATTTTTATGATATCGTGACTTACAAAATATGCCTTAGGCGACCTGTCTATCAACTAGGATTTGAATTGATAACTAGGCGCTTTCTTTCAAGATTGTGCTCACTGAATTTGTATGTATAATTTGTTTAGCTACACAAGACGATACGACATAATATTGTATACTTTATTTCTTAGAAATACCTTAGTAAATTACTTGTATGATTCTCGTATTTTAAGGGTTAATCTGTGCTATAGATCAAATTAGTAAACATAATTTGTCTGTTCGTATTTGTAAATGAATATCTTATTCAAACATTTCCATAAATTGTAATTCTAAATGTCTTAATGTTTTGTCAGAGGACAATCGTGTCACGATCTTAAATAGTTGACAAAAGGCAACATTGTTGCAATATGATTTAATGACAACTACCTTCATTAAGAACTACAAATATTAGCAGATGTCAAATAATATCAGTTGATATTTACTCTTTTCTAAAGCAAAAGTTACATTATATAACTAAACAACACCCTAATAATAACAACAATTCATAATAGTGATACATACAGATATATATGTGTATTTGTATTCCTAGAATAAGTAATAAAATTAGATTTTTTGTATAAACCATTTTTCTTTTATATATATATATACCGACGTTCGATGGTTTTTACAGGATTTAAAAACACTGTCAGCCTACCTTTCCCGCAGGGGTGGTAAAAAACTGTAACTAAATTGAAATAAATACATATTTTGATAGTACCCAAACGCGCATAAACAGCTATCTATAAAAAGAAATTAACTATCTATGGTCAATTTTAAAGGAGTCGTTCATCACTATAGTTAAGCAACTCAATCTTGGCAAGTATCTGGATAGGTGAATACCTAGGCTTGAATATCAAAATAATCCATGTACTATTGATTTCGGAAAAGGGAAATCGTTTTTAAGAACACGCCTACATCTAGAAATAGGAACGAATCAGTATCTGTATATACCGGCATAATTCACTAGCACTCACGTTTAATACTGAATATAAGGAAAGTAGGTTTTGAATGACCAAAACGTAATGTTCAGGTGATGATGGACACTCAACATCTGATTACCTCAAACAATATTTAGCAGTGGAAGGTCTGTTACGTAGGGCCCAGCCCAATAAGACATTATGACCATCAGTTTAACGCTACGAGTATATTAAAAAAGGGTGACATTAGAAGTACATATAACCGCCGTGTGTATGAGTGTCAATGACGCGAATGTGCTTCGTGAGGATCTAGTTACATGTGGACCTCGATCTCTGCTTACCCCTCTTGAGAGTAACGTGATGAGTATGTATGTATACTGAAGGCATAATAAACCCATTGCACACTTCTATTAGTTGGAGAGCCAGTGAACCCTGGGAGTAACGGTCTTCCTGTAAGGTTAAAAATTTGCATACCTACAATTTATGGCATTCTAAAAGCAATAGCCATGACCTGGCAGGCGTCAGCTCTGCACGTCATCAACCCTGTATTTTTTTTACTGTTAGATAAATTAACTTTTAAAACTTGTTTCTGTAAATTTGAAAATTTTATAGGATAAAGTTTATTTATTTTTCATCTTAAAAACAAAATGCCAGGCGATGTCAATAAGCAGAAGTACATGACAGGTGAATTAGAAAATGCACAGTTGATGAGGTAAAATAAACTTTGTCCTGTATAATTAAAACTTTTATATGTTTTTAAGTAAACGTCTTAGAATAAATATGTGCAATGAAAGGTGGTTTTGAAAAGCATAAGACCTTGCCAGGCGAGGGGACAGCTGCTAAGGGCGCGCGAGTGAGAGGTGTTATATGAACGCAAAGTTGTTTCTGTACATTTGAAAATTTTATAGGATAAAGTTTATTTATTGTTCATCTTAAAAACAAAATGCCAGGCGATTTCAATAAGCAGAAGTACATGACAGGTGAATTGCACAGTGAATTGCACGGTGGTTAGAAAATGCACAGTTGATTATGAGTGACACAAAATAAACTTTATCCTGTATAATCAAAACTTTAATATGTTTTTAAGTAAACGTAAATGTTTTTATTTTACCTTATCAACTGTGCATTTTCTAACCACCGTGCAATTCACTGTGCAATTCACCTGTCATGTACTTCTGCTTATTGAAATCGCCTGGCATTTTGTTTTTAAGATGAACAATAAATAAACTTTATCCTATAAAATTTTCAAACTTACAGAAACAAGTTTTAAAAGTTAATTTATCTAACAGTAAAAAAATACAGGGGTTGATGACGTGCAGGGCTGACGCCTGCCAGGTCATGGCTATTGCTTTTAGAATGCCATAAATTGTAGGTATGCAAATTTTTAACCTTACAGGAAGACCGTTACTCCCAGGGTTCACTGGCTTTTGGACTATATCGGTCAGTCAACTGTTTACAAACAACGTTACTTGCGTACATGCTTCAATAAATATTACCTATTTTGCAACCTAGAGAATGTTTGTTACAGTTGAGACGCTAGTGATCTTATTTATATAGAGAATATAAATCATCTTTCTTCGCGCTTCAATAATACATACACAAGGTGTATTTATTTATAATATTAGTCGCGTGCTAGCCTGGAATGTAAACAAATCGTGTGAGGACAATAAATGACACGGGTACATACATATATCACACTGATTTCGCTATGAAAGGGAGCCAGGGATGCCGTATTCCCGTTTGTCCAAACCGGGACTAGTTTCGCTTCACTGACATCCATACATCTGATCTATCAATACTGTTAGTATCAAAACCTTGACAATAGACTCAGTGACGACCTCCGTGGCGCGATCCGTTCGATCGGCTTAAATATACGTTGGCTAGTACCCTTAACACAAGTCCAAAGTACTTACCAAGGGGCTAGTTCAATTGGTGTAATAACGTCCTACAATATTATTATTATTAGTGGGTAATACATATGTCTCGGTTGTTGGATACATACACCTCGAAAGATATTTGAGAACATCAGTATAATGTATAATTTATTTCACTCTTACAAATGAGGGAAATTAAAAGACATACGCGTTCACGAACATTAACACTTGCGGGGTAGTCAGAAGTTCAGGTCCATGTCCGCATTTGTGAAGGTAGTAATTCTATGGCCACCCGAACCTACGTGTTGAGGGAAACCATCGTGAGCAAACCTTAGGTCGAAACATGTTATAAATGGGACACGGCTTACTATCTGTCACACTGAGTACTAATTATCTAGTGAATACATGGCCATAGAATTACTATCCCTGCAATTGTGGAGTTGGTTACCTACATTCCACAAAGGCTTAAAATAAAAAAGCCAAGAATATTCGTATGCATTTGTTTTTATTTAACAAAACACAAAATTAATATTAAATACATCCAAAGCTTATGCTTATTTCGCTTATTACAATGTTTTACATACATTCATACAAATTACGTTGGTATATATACAATTTACAAATTTACAGTACAACCATGCTTAGTTTTATACGCTTACAGAATATTCTTAACGAATGTCATTTTTAAAAATAAATTAATAAAAACAAACATAACACCGGTTTACGTGATATCATCTTCAATCATCATAGATCATTAAAATTTTAGTTATTAAATTATCTGTGGCCACTCAAATCTCACTTTTCATCAGACAGGTAGCATTTAACATTAATGTCTAAACAGTTATATTAAACTCCCTCATCGATATGTATCTACTTACAAAGTTGATTTTATGAGAACCATTATTTAATATCGAATGGGAATGAGAAAACTAAATTAAGACATGTGTACATTAAAATAACACGTATTTTTGGGAATCTATATGAGATATGAAAATGTTTGGGCTTAGAAAGATCAGCAGATTTAGAAAACGCGGATGTGATTTTGTATTGGTGTGTTATTTAACAAAGAGTTGACACTTCACAAGAGACCATGTTTTTTTTTAACAATATCTGAGTTGTGATGTATTATAATTTATTATTATTTCAACACTTATGTATATGTTTTTGTCTTTACCATAATGCCTGAAAAGCAAGGTTTTCAATCAGTATGTGATCCCCGTTATGACGTACGGTTCTCAGACGTGGACACTCACTGCGGGACTAGGCCACAAATTCAATGGAGAAGACAGGGAGAAGTGGCGTCATTTGGGGGAGGTCTATGTCCAACAGTGGATTCAGACAGGCTGATGATGATGATGTATATGTTTTTAATAATAATAATAATTTTGGACATTATTACACCAATTGAACTAGCCCCTAGGTAAGTACATTTAAGACTTGTGTTAAGGGTACTAGTCAACGTATATTTAAGAAATATATACTTATTATTATATATATATATTATGTATAAATATATATATATGCCATATATAATCAACGACCAGACTGGAAAGCAGTAGAAAAGCGTTGTTCTTAACTCTGCCACGACCGGGAATCGAACCCGGGACCCCACGATTAGCGTTCAGGTGTCTAACCGATCGCGCCACGGAGGTCGTCAAAATTTTTAACCCGTCACTTAATATTTTGAGATGTCGAAAAGAAAGACAGTTTCTTAGCATTATTCCCACGCCTCAGTGTAACAAGGAACATAAATACAAATGTATAATATTATGAAATTATATAAAGTGTATGCAATGAGATACATACGCAGTTATTAAAGGCGTGACGCAAAATAAACTTAATCCATTTATAATTGTGTTTTTATCGGTTTCAACGAACCAAAATAAACGTCATTATTCTGTGGAATAATTTAGTTTTTAGTTTTATTACGTAACTAAATTATATCGATCTATTATGTTTTGTTACTTTAATGCAACTAGTAATCAGTAAGATATAACTGTAGTTTTCTTCTGTACAGAAACTAATAATTAAATTATTTAGCGACGGGTCACCTTAGATGAAAAGCATAATATACTCGTATTTCTGATTTCATCAACAGATTATATATGAGTAAGTCTCAAATAGAACTTTGTTTTGCAATAATTATGGACGATTAGGACTCTAATTTTGTGATATAACTGCCCTGGATGGTTTAAATATACTTAAATAATCTAGGACCTTTTTGGAATGGTCAGTTCCGATCAATATACTTAGAAATTATAAAATGTTGTGCGACAATCTTGTTATTTTACATATTTACATAATATTAACGTTATCTGTTGACATATAATAATTAGTATCATCGGTAAGTATTTACATAGTGTAGGTACTAAAATAATTATGTAATATTTATAACAATGGCACATTCGATGTAACTTTAGGAACCTAGTTTCAAATACAAGTAACGTCAACGTTATAACATTATTTTACAAAAAGAAATATCTATGAGTGTTATTTATGCTTAGTTCAACCTGTAATTAGGTATATGTCAATACCAAGCCAGTAAACAGGAGAACGTTTTTGGGATTTATGTGTTGTTGATTTTATGTATGATACATGCACAAGCTTTAGTTATTACACAGGTTTCAATTGTTGCGTTATTCAATTATTTATTTAAACTCATATTTTATTTTAGTACGTAATTAGATATAAATATCATATAATGACACATTAATCACGAATGAATAAACATAAACATACGCTTCACGACTTACACACTCCCTTTTTATTGTAGCGAGGTAGTCAGAGGCTTGAATGCCCATCTATGAAATTTCGAAGGCATGTTGGGTATGGGCCACTCGAAGCCCGCATTTCACTAGATAGACAGCACCCAACGTGATAGGTAGTGAACCGTATCACCGTATGTAGGCCACTAGCTATTACCTATTTTCCCGAGGATAGGCAGGTTTCCTCACGATGTTTTCCCTCACCGTTAGCGACTGTAAACTCATTGGTACGTACACGTTCACATAATTACGTACAAATGAAAAACACATTTAAATTTCTTTCATTGGTACATACCAGAGCCGGGATTCGAACCTAGGGCCTTTTTCATCAAAAGTCAGAGGTCTTACCCATAGGGCTCTAAAAATAATAAATAAAATAAAGAAAATTAAAGTTGTTTCATTTTCACGCTCAAAACCTATTCGGTATATAGATTAGCTTGCATGAAAGTATATTGAAGATACAGTATCCTTTGTATTTTAATTAGAAATACAATCACGGTATCCTCCCTGTTCTAACAATCAGTTCTACGTTATGCAATATCATGCAATCGCCCTTAGTGACATTAATTGAGCAGCATAATTAATTATTGCACAAACAGTTTGAATGCAACTAGATTGATTTTTCTAACAAAACCATCTCTGTATAAGATTGCAGTGATATTGCGTTGTGATTGTACTAGTATTGCTAGAAGCATATACCCCCTACCGGTATTCAAATTAGATTTTAGCACGTGAATCATAGTCTAAGATATTCAAAGTATTGAACCGTGGAAATTACTAGGTTAGTATTAGACTTTGAGACAGATTTGTCAATATTCAAGGTGACGATCAGTAGTTTCTAACTATCGCGTTGAATTTACAATACATTACATACAATCTAGCGTCAGTTGCTAACAACGTGTTGCGGGGAATGGGTAAGATTTGTAACGTTCTTTATTTTATTTTACGAATTGATTGCATATAGAAAATAATATATTAAACTTTCCTCTTGAACCAACCACTGCACTGGTTCGACACCTCATGGATTCAGTAACGTTCCAATGCAGTATAATATTGCATAACCGGTTTCAGTATTATAACTAATATGTCTTGATGAAATGTTCAGCCAGATAAGGCAATTCATCTCTTCGTTTAATCTGTTTCTTTTCCTGTAGGGGGCAGCTCTTTATCCCCGCCTCCGATTTGTTGTGAATCGGTTTGTAATGTGTCGGTATTGACACACTTTTCTTTTGTTTGTTCAGCTTTTTGCAAGCTAACTTTTTGCTGGGTTTTTCTGCCAGTGGCTTGGTTAGGTTTTCTCTTGAGCGGTTTTTTGTGGCTGCGCTCAATGTTGTCTCTTTTGATGTAACTTCTAAGTGGCTGTGATGGAGGCATGTCGACATCATCTGCAATCAAGAACAAACAAATTTAATAAGACTCAACCTTTTTGTGGTGTAATCAATCGGTTAAGTGACTTATAATTAACTCGATAATGAAATCTAATTATTAGGTATTTAGTGTTGTTCAATCTTGAATAGAAAGAATCAACTGCTTATTAGCATGTCAGGAGATTTGATTAAAAGCTAGATCTTCCGTTCTGTTAAACCTTTGAGGCATTATCGAACTGAGTATACGTACATATAATTAATCTTATTTTAATTTTGCCATGCTCGGGTGCCTTAGTCATTGATTGAGAACTGAAAGGTCTGTTCGATCTTCTAATGATGAAATAGGTGTAGGTTTCATACATTATGCACTCGTATATTGTTAATTTTGGATACATGTAATGTTTATTTGAAACATTGTATGACTTTAATCATATTATACTTATCTAGTTTGATAACGAATGATATTCATTGTAAAGTATAAGCAGCGTATAACTTTGTTGTAATCAGTTTATTCCCAGTAACAATAGATGTCGGGACTTATAATATGTATTCAACATTATGTGGGTTTGCGATTGTCAAGTATTATCATAATGCATAGTTGATAGTAATCACTCAATCACTGTAGAACACTATTACAGCAATTGAACTGAGCAAAAAAAGACAAACCCTTGGGGTGGTCAGAGGTTCTGAATTCCATCTCCGCAATCGCAGAGGTAGTAATTAAATGTCCACCTTGAAACCACATGTTGACCAGATAGTCAATACTCAATGTGACAGGTGGTCAGCCATGTGGCCATTTACAAGCACTAACTATTACTGATTAAGGGAACAGGTAGGTTTCCTCACGATATTTTCCCTCACCGTAGGATTCGGTACATTTCGCAAATTTATTTTTATTACATGTACATAGGAATTCATTAACCTAGCTCCATGTAAAGTATACATACATTGTTGCCATTGACATGTGAGTAGAGTTTGGCTCGTCCAGCCAACTCCATCCTAAGTCTCCACTCTCTGAGGTGCAGGTTGCGAGCTGGAAGATTCCTGGGACCTCCTCTGTGGGTGTGCCATCTGGAAATGAAGGTCATAATAGGAATAATAGGAGAAATTATACAGAATATTATAATAATAACATTTATACATACATATGTATAAGAAGCAGATCAATTTAGAATATTATTTTTTTAAATAATTTATTTCTTTTCTTTTTGTTATCATAAATTGTTTCATTATTTTACAGTAATAGGAGGATTTACAATGCAATCAAAATTATATGTATTTATAACTGGTCACACTTATAGAAATATAGCAGGCGGCACTGGCTTTTTGACTACTTGTTGTTGCTAGACGATACATCGTGCATGGAAAAATGACTTATAATGAAAGTGGATACAAATTTACGTAGTAACATTGATCTCAAAATAATTTATAAGTATCAGTCAATAAAATTCTATTTTAATATCTTTCCATACACCATATAGGTTACGGGCTCAGACAAATTCTTAAAAAAAAAACAAACGAACAAACGCATTCACGACCATTAACCCTTGCGGGGTAGTCAGAGATTCATGTTTCCATCTCCACAATTTGCGAAGGTAGTAATTCTATGGACACCTTGAACCCACGTGTTAACCAGATAGTCAGTACTCAATGTGACAGCCATGTCGTCATTTACAAGCACTAACTATTACCTGTTCGACGAACAGGTAGGTTTCCTCACGATGTTTTCCCTCACCGTATAATTCGATGCATTTTGTAAATGTGTTTTTATTACGAAAATGTACATAGAAATTCATTAAAATTTATTTCCATTGGTACATGCTCAAGCGGGATTTGAACCCTGTACCCACTGATACAGAGCCAAGCCCCAAACAACTGAGCTACGTCGAATTTATAAATTCTTAAAAAGCTTAGCTGTAAAATTTAAATTTTAGTACACTATCATTTCAAATATAAGTATAATATATGTAAAAAAATCGTCTCTATTACATACCGTGTAACCAGCTGCACTATCCTGGCAGTCTGCCCTAGGTCCCTAAGGGCTAGGCAGGTCGCCCTCAGCGCTATAAGGTCTCCGTCACTCGACTTGTTTATCCTAAAGGTCAGCCTCATCGCTTCTAAGAAGTGCACCATGGATGCTCTGGTTAAGCCTGTGATATAAATAATAATACAAATATAAAATAATTTCTATATACGCGAACTTCTTATTACCCCGCAAGGGTTATAAGGTTCTGAAAGTTTTTTTTTTGTATGTAAAAAAAGTTAAAACTCAAGTCGTTTTTGTGTCTGCGCCTATTTTCCTGTTATAGTAAACAAAATTTTAAATAGATAATATCTATACAGATGCAACGATTTAGATTCATCCAAACATTTCATTATTCCCTAGTTCATACCTCGTCTGGGACACGCTGTAGGTCCAATCCAATACATTATGTATGTATACTAACTATACGAGTATGTATACTAAAAAAAAGCTGAAATCGTCGATCGAAGTCAATTAATGAAAGTTGACTACGGAACTAAGAATTATTAATCTTTAAGGTGCTTGTAATGAATGTTCTATAAAAATGCAACCACAATTCTGTTATATTTTTAGAAGCTGCTAAAGACATATTGACTTTCCGAAATTCTTTTGACATCGAAAAAGATTACAACATCGAGAGAATACGAGTACCTTACCTATAAGCTAACAATTGAACATCTAAAAATACAAACCTTTACTTTTCAACCAATTCCCATACATGATATGGTGTTCATACTGATCTGGCTCCAGATCCAAGATCAGCTGTAACCTGGACCACTTTTCCTCTTCTGGCAACAGATGGAGTAACTCCAGATGAGCTGGGACGAAGTGTGGCGCCAGTTTGATGCAGCGCTCCAACATTCGTTTCGAATCTGCTAACTTGTTTTTCTTTCTGGAATTTATGAAAAAAATATTTATTAAGTTTCGTTACTGAGATAAAAACACAAGCCTAACCTGCATAATATCACTGATTTTATGACTGGGTAGGTATTGGCTATCAAGATATCGAATATAAAAGCTCAGGTAAAAGCGTTTACTAAGATTGCCAAAATAGGTCTGGTATCTGTAATTTACATGCATAGGCTAAACCCACCTAGTTTCCAAGTTTTAATTGTAAACCCTTTCTAAAGTATATTGTTATGAGAGTGTGAATAAACCACGAACCATATATAAAGAGGACCCGTTACGCGGTGCGGAGTCTAAAAATGTGTAGTAGAAAGAAGATACCTATGTTTTGTCTCACAAAATGCTGTGCTTTAATTGGTTGTAATATCTCCCCTCCTTCCCGCGTACCTCATTTCACCCCGTGTAACGGCATGCTAGTTTCCATACAAATATTGCGTAAGGCCCAATCCTCTTATTTATTAATCCTTGGAGTAATCGCTTTTACAACGTGAACTAGTTTGTAATAAATTTTACATTAACTAATTTTAACCGTTCATTTCTATCTATTACCGTAATGACATTTTCTGGACTATGGTTCTGAGTCTAATACACAATCAACTATGTTAACTTCTTACCTATACAACTTGCCAAGGTTATAATGAGCGTTCACATGATCCCTGTTGTAAGCCAGAGCTTGCAGGAAGTGGTACTCCGCCCTGCCAGTGGCCACCACCAGCGTACCCAGGTTGTTGTGGGCACTTGCATAGCTCGGCCATAGTCTGGAATATTAGAAAATGTTGTGATTGAAAGACTGAGGAAACCTACACACTTTTCTAGGAATATACTAAGCAGAACGTAGCATGTGTTGAGTAACATTCAGTCCTCCTCTCACTCATATTGTTGATATCTTTGCTAAAATTGAGCTATGATTTACGAGATTTTTCTAATAGCATTCATATCGGAACCGTAAAGATATAGAATATTAGTAAAAGAATAAATTTGATTAGACAAATTAAATTTATAAGAAAACAGGACGAGTAGTCAACTCATTTATTATAATTATTAATTTATTTTATTTTTTATTGATTAATATATATTGATTTATTTTTTTCGCCAAATCAGTGTCCATAAAAATTAATGAAATATTCGTGTCTAAAGAGGTGTTCGATAGTCAAAAATTATGTCTTTCATTCATTCAGTCATGTGTACTTAAAGTTTTGTTCTTAACGAACTAAAATAATTAACAAAACATGAATATTGCATGTCATAAAAAGTTGCTGGCTCATAGCTCAACAGATTCCATTAACCCTTACGTCTCGCCTCCTACGACATGCGGGATGAAAGACAGCTAGATAGCTTTTTAAGGCTTAAACTAGCGCAGGACATACTGTATTCAGGCTCAAGTATAAACAAACAATATCAGATGTCAGTGTAAAGCTAAATAAATATTTACTGTTTTTACTACTGCAATATTATATATTTATATTTACATGCATCAAGCAAATTATGACTTCACATTTTTATGACGCTGTCATAAAGATAAGGGGGATATCTGAAGTTCGAGAAACTGAGAGAATTATATATTTCATAAACCACATACTACACGACCATTCCTGTGTGAAAGCAGTTAGATGTTCTAGCGCCACAAATTAAGTACCTACATTGAAAATGTACTTTTGTTTATGCTCCGGCAGGGTAACAAATGTGGGTAACATTGTAAGAGTCAGTTACTCCAAAACTGCGAACATGAATATACCAACGTAGATGGTAAAATACCTAATCTAACACGAAAAGTATGAATGTACAGTCTATGTGTCTAATGACCATTTCTTCTGGTTTTAGATACAAGATAAGTTTTAGGGATGATATAAAAAAACGTGAGATATTGGTAATAGGTTGTTTGTAGTGTCGGTCGGTCGTGAAGTATATGGTTTATGAATTGCTAAAATAATCCGGTTAGAAAATCATCTAATTAGCCATCATTTAACGTCCCAGCTTGCACGCAACTAATAAAATATATTAACTATGCATATAAACACTCACTTCAAAGCCTCCTTGTAGTGTTTGATGGCGTTTTCATGTTGCTCAATGTCCTTCAAGAAGTTTCCGAAGTTGTAGTGTAGCTTTGCATTGTGAGGCAACACTGCTAGGTCCGCCCTGCAATCACAAATAAGGATAAGATGTATTACATATAATAACATGTTATTGTAATGTATGTAATGTAATCTACATATAATTAGCGTACACTGTCCCTTTTAGGGTAGAGATAACTCTGAGGTACACTGTATCACTTCCTGGAACTTACTTATAAATATTCTAAGCAAAGCTATTATTTATATTTTAAGTTAAGTTAGGGAAGTAATAGCTATAATATGGTGACAAATGTTAGTTCATAGGCCAATACAGTAAGCTTTCTGTCGCCTCCTTTGACAAGTCAGAAAGAAAGGAAGAATTCAACATGCTACATGCCCATCTAGCACGGCACAGCCCAGCTTTGGTTAATTACGAAACATATCACTGTGCACTGGTAGTCACCGGTTCGTATAAAAAATATTTATTTATACAAACTCCACAGGACATTACAAACTTAGATTAAGTAAATTAAATTTACATTACTCTGGCTAGAAATTGAGTTTTTTATTTTATTATCTATACAGTCACAAAGTAGAATTTAAGTATTAAAATGTTAAATATTCAGTATATATTTATCCTAATAACAAAAACAAAAAGAAAGAAACAGAAAGAAAGAACTGACTTATTACGTGTGCAAGGGTGTGTATATGAGGATGTGGGTGAGTGTTGGTGGATTAACTAAACTTACTACAACATACACATACCTGAGCAACGTTTCCTTAGTCCGCCAATCCCGGTTCCTAATATATGTTCTGGCAACACTGGAGACCACTAGTGTGGCTATTCCTAAGGCTACGACGCGACGGTAGCTGGTCTTTGCTCGCCAAAGAAGTTGAAGGCCGTATGACGTCAGAAATACTGACCCAATACTGAAACAGGAATAATTATAAAATTAAGGACACTGTAACATCAGTTTAACTAGACCATAGGTAAGTTCTTATGACTTGTGATAAGAATAAGGTAAATATAAGAAATATATACTTATTTTAGATCGATCAACACATTTATAACATATATAAAGTTTGGAAAGCAATAGGAAACCTTACAATTCGATTTCATATGTTAGGTTAGGCTTCATTTTACTAGTTATATTGTCTCGTGTTAGCTGGGACGTAAAACGAAGGTCAACTAGTTCTTCCCGCTATGTCGTAGAAGGCAACTAAAGGTTAAATGGAATTTATTGGGCGGTGAGCTAGCAACCAGTAACTTATATTCCATTTTACATTTCAACTCTAATATTAATGCTTAACTGTCACCTAGGAGATATTATATCTCCGAGATTTTATCACCCCGTGAGAAAAGAAATTAAAGGATGTAAATGAAAATGTCTAAATGTGTCAGTTTGCGCGTATCCATCTCTGCAATTGCAGATGTAGTCATTTAAAAGCCACATCGAACCCAGTTGATAACCACATTCTACTCATTGAATCACATTCAGAAACTACTGTGACAGATAGTAAGCCATATCGCCATTTATAAACTGACTATTATTACTTGTAATGTCTTTTCGTGGTTGGTACATTTTGCAATGTTTTGATATTATGTTACATTTACATAGGATTAAAAAAATCCTTTTCGTACGCCGGGATCTGAACTGTGATCTAACTGATTTTGATCAACGACAACGACGGTATCTAGGACAAGAAAAAAAAAAATTAATGTGATGTATAAGTAACCTAACCAAAAGTAATTCATACCATTTCTTGGTGTTATATGAAACCACTAAGGGACTATTATTTTATATATATTTATTATATATTTTGACGACCTCCGTGGCGCGGTCGGTGAGCCGCCGGAATTCTAATCGTGAGGTCCCGGGTTTGATTCCCGATGGAGGCAGAGTTAAGAACTACGATTTTCTACTGCTTTCCAATCTGATCGTTGATTTTATATGTATTCATCTATATGTAATATGTATATACATCTTAAATATACGTTGACTAGTACCCTTAACACAAGTCTTAAATGAAGTTACCAAGGGGCTAGTTCAATTGGTGTAATAATGTCCAAATATTATTATTATTATCAAGCCCCCAACGACTGAGCTACTCTGAACTTTTACAAAAAACAAAAAAAACAAACGCATTCACGACCATTAACCCTTGCGGGGTAGTCAGAGGTTCAGGTGTCCATCTCCGCAATTGCGTCTTAAACAGATAGTCCGTACTTAATGTGACAGGTGGTCAACCATGTCGCCATTTACAAGCACTAACTATTATCTGTTCGACAGACAGGTAGGTTTCCTCACGATGTTTTCCCTCACCGGAACTTTTACACAAATATAATAGGATAATAATCATATTATACGAAATGAAAAAATAGATATGTTGCCTTCGTTATGATTAGTGTTATTCTTTTATTTTATCAATACGGAAGTAATACTAGATTGCAGACATAATATTTATTCATTCTTATCCATTGTAAATATCCAATTGTTATGGTATTTATATGGAACAGTATCAGCTACGTGCATGATGTTACGTGATTGCTATAAACATTGAACTGACATCGGGGGCTGTCTATCTAGTGAAACGTGAGCTTCTAGTGATCCATACCTAACATGCCTTCGAAATTTCGGAGCCTCTGACTACTCCACCACAATAAAAAAGGGAGTGTGCATACACAAGTCGTGAAGCGTATGTTTATTAACTGAGCAAGCTAGATTTCGAGTATAAACATTTAAGAATTATATACACTTCTGGACACATCTATTGGCCCACCTAGCATTTTCAGTTTCGTTTGGTCCCAGCTAAAAATTTTTATTAGGTCGAGATAAAAGTTTTTATGCAGTTTTTAACTTGGCATATTCGCAATGTCATTCAATAGTCTTTTTTGGAATTACGAACACAGAATTTAAAGAAACAAAAGACAATTTGGAGCCTGTTTGTTGATATCAAACAATCGTAACCTACACTCTAAGGTGGGCCAATAGATGTGTCCGGAAGTGTACAAGTGCTTATACAAATGAAAACTAAATATTCTTCTTAAGGCATGTGAAATAAGTTACGTGAAGAATAAACAAGCTTGACCATAACTGAAGCGAGATAGATTTGTCAGAATCAGCCAAGCTAGCAATCAATAATCTTTGCCTTTTCCGTTAAGGAATTAGAGAAGATATATGTACATATATATTCGTATGAATACCTAACTCTCCCTCCATTGAGTTTCAAAGCATTTAGCCATCGAACCATAGAGGTCGTTATATGTATATTAGTAGGTACCTGGGTATATAAAGAACTCTCTCTGCAACCACAAAGCCAACAGTTACGAAGAGATTGGATGCTGGCAGATATGGGATCACAAGGAGAAGAAATCCAACCACGACTGGAGTGTGTTTCTGCAACTGAAACGTAAAGAAAGTATAAGGGTTATAAGTATCTACAATATGAGATTTAACTATGACAGAAACATTCATTTAACTAGGATAGAAACATACTTAGACCTTCTAAAACTTTGGGACATTAACATATTTTTTACGACTTGTATATATACACTCCCTTTTTATTGTAACGGGGTTTGAGTGCCCATCTCCGAAATTTTGAAGGCATGGTGAAGGTATAGGTTACTCGAAGCCCGCATTTCACTAGATAAACAGCATCTAACGTGATAGGTAGTGAACCGTATCGCCGTATAGAGGCACCTTGGGACATTTAAGCCGTTAATCAGTTTAAGCATAACGTCTGGGGTTAAATTTGATTCTTTGATAACTAATTGTTCACTGCTTCTACAAAATATAAACAGAAATGAAGATCTTTGCCATCTGGTGTCTTCGACATGTAGTAAAGAAAGGCAGATATGTTATATTACTGAAGATAAAGAGTATAATCTATTAAAAGGAGGAATTTTATATTCACTAAATGTAGTGAACGAATTCCGTATTCCCATATTCTTCACAATAGTAATTATGTAATTAACAATCAAAAAATCATGTTGACTTTAGATTTACTAATATACAAAGTAAATAATATATAATTAAGTTTAAGTAAAGACAGTTTAAACATCGTCCCGAAACGAGGAAAACATGGTATATATTATATTACATCAAAATCTCTCATCACGGTTTAATTAAACCAAACTTGCTTATGAAACACAATTATGGAACGACAAATTTCGTAGACCACGAAACTTGAGCATCGTGTAATCATTTAATTACTTTAAACGAATACAAAATCCAAGAATCGTATGCTGCTAATGTGATTGACGTTTTTGCTTATACGTACATCGTAAGATACTTCAATAAACGAGATTATTGTGTATTTTAATGTGCATGTAAGGAAAAGTGATATTTATTTTCAGGTAGAGTGGGATGTAAATAGATTGCTAATAAGTTGGCAGTCTTTTCTTCATTGGTATATTCTAGGAGTCAACTAACTAACTATTGGCCGACCGGTAAAAGAAACAACCTGTCAACAAAGTTTCCTATTACTGTATATTGCCAATTATAATTCCCATATATATGTTAGACGCGTGCTAGTCTGGAACATAGTGAAGGGAATGTAAACTAGCTGCGTTCTTCACGGAATGTCTTAGGAGGCGACTAAGGGACTAGGGGTCAATTGGATTTATTGAGCGATGAGTTAGCATCGTGTTATTAATATTTCATATCTCAACCGCAATATTGTGCTAAAAAGTGACTTTGAAGATATCATCGTATCTCTGAGGCTTATATATTAAACTAATTTCACTACCTCATTTTGATATAATAATATTATAGTTACACAATTCAAACCTCTTCAATGCATCCTTACCTCTAAATCCTTGAAACTCCTTACAACACAAGACACGACAAACACCATCGCAGTCACAGTGAGCATATTCCGTGAATCCAGAACACTGGTGACCAGAGATATGGAGCCCATCTGCCAATCGTGGCTCAGGGTCCAAGGGCAGAGGAGCAGCCACCAATTGAAGGAAGCCAGGAAGCTGAAGGTCAGTAATCTGGAATGGATATCATCAGTTAAGTAAGTAAAAATGCATAAAAAGTAACTTATTGGCCTTTTACACTTATTGTGAGGGCGATAATTATTAGAATATATAATACCTTTACGCTATCACGTAATTTTTTTGGACATTTTATGTGGATGAATGACAGAAGACAGTAATATATATAGGTGCAGTGGAAGGGCGGTTACGTGGGGCCGGCCTAATAAGTAATATGACAATTAGATAGACGCCATCTTGAAAAATGGTGTACCTACATATAATCCGCGATATAATCGCCGAGTGTATAAAAAAGGTGTGTCAATGAAGCGAATGTGGTGTGTCAGGATCGGAACAGATGAGGAGCCGTTATCTCTGCCTACCCCTCTACAGTATGTATGTATATTATCAAGTGACCGAATATATATCACACGAGTCACTTATTTATCTTGCATGTAAAAATGCAAAACTTCAAGGCAAAAAGGGAATATCAAGAAAGTAGCCGTTGATTGTTATAATAAAAAAACAAAAGCATTCACGGTAATGGTCAGAGGTTCAGGTGTCCATCTCCGCAATTGCGAAGGTAGTAATTCTATGGCCACCTCGTACCCACGTATTGACCAAAGAGTCCGTACTCAATGTGACAGGTGGAAATGTACATTGTTATAATTTCTAAGAACATATAATATTAACTATTGTACTGTAGAATTAGCCTTCTGGCATGTCGTAGGGGTGTCTTTTTTCATTCCTAAAAGGTTCTGTCCACTCCGAAAAAGATTAAAAGCAGTGAATGTGTATGTATGTATAACACTATTATTCTATGTACCTGACAGAAAACGAAGGATGGAAGGCTGGGGGGTTATCCTGTGGCGAGAATACTGGCAAGGTCCCATGTAGCAGTGACAAACGAAGCACTACCAACAATAAGAGAGCGAAGAACACGTATGCTATACGGTGAATGGCACCCTCGCCTCTGTGATGCCACTTGGATGATGTTGATCTGCAATTGAATGGACAGTTTTGTTAGAATAAGTCATAATTTCCATGCATTAAAATAAAGTCCTGTGCATAATCTATTAATGACTTTACCAGGAACTAAGTCTTACTGATTATTAAAACGACTTAGATAAGTGACTACCAATTAGGATTTAAGATCTTAAGACAAAAATGTATTAAAGTACCTTCTTACAATGGTGTAACTCTAGCCTTTGATTAAATAATATTAATAAAAATTATGACACTATTAGACCTACTGAATTAGCCCCTTGATACGTTCAAATTAAACTTGTGTTAAGGGTACTAGTTAACGTATACGTAAGATATATTTACTTAATATAGCTAAATTAATACATATATAGCTTATATATTTAACAAACAGACTGTAAAAGCGTAGTTTTTAACTCACCTACGCTCAGAATAAAACCCGGAACGTCACGATTAGCGTTAAGATGGTTAACTGATAAAGTCACGGAAGACCTCATATGAATGCATATTCAGCTAGGGTTAAGTATTATTATGAGATGAATCGTGTGATAAGGGAAGGTTGCGGTTTGAAAGAAGATGTAGTGACTAAGATTGAAAAGGGCATGCTTCGATGGTTTGGACATGTTATGCGCATGAATGATAACAAATTGACAAAAAGAATATATATGAATGCAGTGGAAGGGTTACGTAGGGGCCGGCCTAATAAAACATATAACTGTCAGACAGACGGTATATTGAAAAAGATTGACGTTAGGAGTACCTATAACCACCGAGTGTGTATGAGAAGATGTATGAGAGTCAGTGGAGCGCAAGTGGTCTGTCAGGATCGGGACAAATGGGGATCCGTGATCTCTCCCTCCCCCTTTACAGGGAATCAGGCGTGATAAGTATGTATGAATCGTAATTATGTACTCGTATTATGAATGACACATGATCACATTCTAATCAAGTCCCAGTTTATCGGGCGGTTTCCGGAAACTTCCGTGGTATTTAATTTGACCCGCATCTCAAGAACCATTATTGGATCTCCGATGGAAATTCGTCTAATTGAATAAGTTTCTTCTGGAAAATTTTCTTTGAGACTCGCCTTAGATGCTTTTGAGTAATTATAGTGAAAGGAACCCAACTTGGAGTATTATTCACAGTCAATCACGAACTGTTTTACATACGCATTTATCGTGACCATTCTTCCTTGTTATAATAGGGACATAATGATAGGCCCGATTTGACAATTGAATTAGAGATGTGCCATATTGATTCAATTAATTGAGATTACTATTTTTTATTTTCATTGGAAAGACTAATTAATAATATAGAATTATATGATTCGTTGATTCTCAAATTTACTTTTAAGTAATAAGTATTGTAAAGAATACAAACTTACTTTTTTATACTTGTAAAATTTCTGTACAAGTCGAAACTCATATTGAATAGCAACACAGTGAGTCCCGTTTCCTTTGCCAGCATGCTTAGAGCAGCTAACAAGACACTTAGACCCACTCTTCGATTATCTGCATTCCTGGAAATTAGAAAAAATGTATAAATTAGTATTATTATCCAGACATATGACAGTCGGAAAGACGCTATATTAAAAAGGAAGACGAGAGAAGTGCCTATAACCGTCGAGTGTGTATGATGGTCAATGAAGCGAAGGTTGTTTGTCAGGATCACGACAGATACTTGATTTGTCTAACCCTTGACGGGGAGACGGGCGTGATGTGTATGTATGTGTTTAAGGTTGAGCTCGATAGTCTCTTCCTTTTTCATTAGGAACGTAGAAGCGTAGATATCTATGTATATATGTTAATTGGTTAGTCAACTTATATACCTATATTTTATTCTGTATGATTGGTAAGTAATTGTCAGTATCTGGGATAAAAGTAACAGATAGTTTAGTATAATGGTTGTGGTAGAGAGACTATCATTTTAAAATACTTAATTTAACTCCTAGTTTCTTAAACATATGTTGTGTATGTATGTATATGTCCTTACAATATACTGGGAAGAGCGACTATTTTGATTCAAGCCATCACTGGACAATAGTCTATAAAAAATATATAAATACATACATTAAAAATGTCAGAACCTCATCGACCTATTCGTAACTTTTATAAGGGATAGCGTAATTAACATAATACGTGAAATATTGGAGAAGCTTGCTAGCCGTCTAATACATATTATATTATTTTTACTCGGTCTAAATTACTGGTACGCAAAAGAATGTATACTAGCTGCCATTCTTCCTGGCATGTCGTAAAAGGCGACTAAAGGACTAGGAGTCATTGAAATTGGGCGACTATCTTGCAACCCAATACCAAAATATAACATCACAATCCCAATATTTGCGATGAAAATTGGAGATATTATCGTCTTCTAGGTTCTGTCCACCCCGAAAGAGATTAGAGGACGTTAAATTATATGTATGATTTAATAAGTAACTTTCAATAAAATGTCATGAGAAAATCTGCTATACATTCTTTTAACATATCAGAACATAAGCAGATAGTCTTTACAAAATATGAAAACGATGCAGGGCGCGGCCGATAAGTCGATTGATATGTCAAGGTAGTCGCGTTTAGCAAAAAATACGACACCCCTTGTTGCCACCCCTACCAATACAGCGATAAAAATAGTTTACTACCCTCGAAACGGCGTAATACTTGGTGTAATGCCAAGCAACTTTTGGAAGGATCAATCCTGATGCCAGCATTTTCTAGATCTCGGAAAGTACGAATCCTGGGATAATGCTGTTTATTCGAGGATTTAGTAAAGAATTTCTTAAAAAAATTAAGAAAAACTCAAATCTCAAAAATGCGTTTAATATAGGTTTAGGGCGATTTTGCTATGGCCCTCAGTTCAGAGGTCGCTGACTTTTGGAATCATCAAAAAATGAACATTTCTATACAAAAAGACTAATGTAACTTATATTATCTTGAAGCTCCATGGCTCAATGAATTAGTAATGAAGAAATAACGATACAAAAGCGAATAGTTTAAGAGAAAATGAAATTTGAATTTTCATCTGACGTACAAACTGAGAGCCCTAAACTTTCGACGATATTGACTAAACTAAGCCATCTACACTAGCGTACATAAGGATGACTAATTTTACTAATTTTTTACTAAATCCGTGCAATATTTACATGCCTCTAAATATCACACTTTAAGAGGAAAATGATTTTGAATATTTATATAGGAGAAAATTCTGTAGGGTGACTATGTTATGTGTAAATATAAAAAAGTATTCGACGTCCCGAACCAAATACAAAGATACATATGAACCAAAGTAGCTAGGATTGGAGATTAAATTGCCTACGCAAAGTCATCAAACACTTATCTATGGTGGAGATAGTGATCAGTCCGTTTGAAAGTAGAATCAGTGTGACAATCGTCTATTTATTCATGTATTCTTTGAAAGTCAATGTGAAAACTTCAAATATTGTGTTCTGTAATGTGTCAATTACAACCCTAATATTTATGTATGCTAAAAATTGACCTATGAAATATTATCATGTCTTTGAGGGTATGTACAAGGTATATGACGAATATGTTACGGTTTTATTTGTTGCGTAAAAATAAATAGAAATGTTATTAATAAAATATAAACATAGATTATTAGCACTTTATTGACAATAACCACATTCAAAGATATTAGCTACAATACAACACACTATCTGTAACGCCGCATAAACCGGAATCACCAAATAAATTAATAGTAAACTATATAAAAGTATACAGACACTTTCGTGACTTTAATCTTTGCAGGGTTTTCAGGTTCGAGTAATCATCTTTACAATTGCGGAGCACAAGTTATCCAATCACAATACAACACAAACAATCAAATATAAAATTTAATTTCCATAATAGTACATGTTCCAGGCTTTGAAATTCGTACTCATTGATACAGAATCAATCCATCAATGAATGAGCTACGTCGAATTTACAGAAAGGTTGAAATATAAAATACCATATTAAAAAACAAAATTTCTTGTAACTAGTCTGAAGTAATAAAAACAATAATTATTTACAAAATCTATGGCCTGATATTCACACAATATCACACAATGAATAAATGAAAAAGAAAGATATTCACACAATGCAGCGTCAATTTCTAAATGGTTAAAACAATGGGTTAAATAAATTTTTGAGAATATTGTAAACATTTGTTTAGAGCAATATAACGACAATGAACAAAAACAAAACACCCTATACAAAAAGAAAATTGCTGAGAACTTAAAATTCTGTGTAAACGATTCTCAATTGATATAGATCTATATGAACTAAAAAAGATTACCCCTGTCACGGCGTGTAAGAAAAAAAAAGACAATTCATTTCGAACATACCTAACTTTACCAAAATATAAATGGTCTGATATGATTAAACAGACAATTTGCCAAAATTCTAAATTGAGACGTACATGGATTTTGAAAAAAGTAAAATACAGAACGATTATATTAAACTGAAAGGTCATCATTGTCAGTGTACAGCTCAGATAGACATATCAACCTTAAAAAACCGTAAAAATACATACATTACTATGTACGATCAAATATATATATAAATAAAAATATTCGCAAATTAAATCAGAAGCTAAAATAGAAGAATTATTTGATACGAATCCATTAATATCGCTTATGATAATGGCCAAAACTTCAGAATATGGAAACGCTATTCGAGAAATTTTTGTTCATCCACATTTTCATATCTTTTATTGGACCGATAAAGAGGTAGAGTATTATAATATGTATTATACGAAATTTCATAAAGTTTCACTTACCATTGACGCAACAGGCTCTTTTTACGAACCTATATATCTAACTGACGGCAGCCGGTTAACTAAAACTCTTGACCGCTAATACAAAATTAAAATCTGTCGCTGTTATTCAAATGGTAACTGATTCACACAATGCAGCGACAATTTCCAATGGGTAAAACTCCTGGGTAATGGGTAAAATTCTTTTTTCGTCCCTGCTAGAATGGGATATTTAGGCGTAATAAACCCCCAATTATCCATCTGTGCTACAATATACTACAAGAACACGTCAAATACTTGCATATACATATTTTATTTACACATAACATAGTCACCCTACAGAATTTTCTCCTATATAAATATTCAAAATCATTTTCCTCTTAAAGTGTGATATTTAGAGGCATGTAAATATTGCACGGATTTAGTAAAAAATTAGTAAAATTAGTCATCCTTATGTACGCTAGTGTAGATGGCTTAGTTTAGTCAATATCGTCGAAAGTTTAGGGCTCTCAGTTTGTACGTCAGATGAAAATTCAAATTTCATTTTCTCTTAAACTATTCGCTTTTGTATCGTTATTTCTTCATTACTAATTCATTGAGCCATGGAGCTTCAAGATAATATAAGTTACATTAGTCTTTTTGTATAGAAATGTTCATTTTTTGATGATTCCAAAAGTCAGCGACCTCTGAACTGAGGGCCATAGCAAAATCGCCCTAAACCTATATTAAACGCATTTTTGAGATTTGAGTTTTTCTTAATTTTTTTAAGAAATTCTTTACTAAATCCTCGAATAAACAGCATTATCCCAGGATTCGTACTTTCCGAGATCTAGAAAATGCTGGCATCAGGATTGAGGGCCACAGTTTTTTGACAATAACTGTTTTGTTTCAAGTTTAAGAAATTTAAGAATAGATGCTATAGTTTTTACTAATATATCAAACATTAAATTTTATGCAAACGTGTTTACAATTTGGCTTTGTTCCTTTAGCGATCTGAATAAATTCCTGTTTTGTATTCGGCGATTCGTAAATATGTAGTGGTTGGCAGTTTTATCACCTTGGTTAAGCTGGTTTGGGATTGACAAAGACAAGCACGTTCACGACCATTAAACCTTGTGGGGTAGTCAAAGTTTCGGTTGTCCATCTCCGCAATTGTGAAGGTAGTAATTCTTTGGCCACCTCGAACCCACGTTTTGGTCAGATAGTCAGTACTCAATGTGACTGGTGGTATGCCATGTCACCTCTTACAAGCACTAACTATTACCTGTTCGCGGAAAAGATAGGTTTCGTCACGATGTTTTTCCTCACCGTAGTGTTCGACGCATTTCGTAAATTATTACGAAAATGTACATAGAAATTCATTAAGCTTCATTTTGATTTGTCTAGCTCAAGCGAAATTTGAACCCTGTACCCACTGATACAGAGTCAACCAAACAACTGAGCTACGTCGTTTGGGATTGATGAGATGTTATCAGCTGATATTGGTCCACACTAATACATGCAGTTTCCTCTATTCCGTATACTTACATATATTAGAGATAACTAAGTTAAAGAGCTTCACCTTTTATCAAATGACAATCCTAACATAATATTTGTACTCTAACCTTCACAAATATATGTAACCGCGCATTCTCGTTCCTGAGAAAAAACGTTTATTATATCAAAATCCATACACCTCCATCTTCTAAGTATATGTAGGCACACCATACAGTTACGCAAAAACGCACATGGTTCAAGGCCGTCAACCCGACCCATTCATACCGCTAATTCCGGCGCATTCTATCTCAAATAATCGTGAGAATCCCCAGAAATCCTGGCTTAGTTCCACTAAAGCAGGATTAAAAGGCGGGTCCGGGTAACTTGTAAAACTACAGGACGCGGCTGTTTTTCTTTCACGAGTCTTAATTGGGCGGGACTTTGGCTTCTGTTTCACTCAAACGAAATCCTTTAATTATAAACCTAACAGACACAACATTAATCAGGATTATTCATTTAGGTCTAAGGCTTTTAATGGAAACTGAGGCTTGGTACAGTGAAAATTATGCTAGTTTATTGAGAGGTCTTGTTAGTATGACATAGATACATATTCATGCCTCTACGTACCCAACAGGATAGGCAGAGGCTATAGATCACTACCTAGTACGATCCTGACAAATATCTCTTTCTTCACTCAGACCCAGTAACCTTCTTATACATGCTCTTCTGTTCTTCACTGCGTCCTACGTTCTTCACATGCGCCTTAAGAATATAGATAGTATGACTTATAAGTAAATAACACTATGGTAAAATAAATAAATAATTAAGTAAATAACATAGGCGTAGACACAGTTGATATGTCCCACAAATGTAAGATATACAGAAAGAGGACATTAAAATTATCAATAACCACGTAGTATATACAGGGATGAAAATTAAATAGGGGTGAAATTAACGCATTAACGTGACCGACTAGGGCTTTAAAATACCAACTAAGTACCAATATTTTTATTTTAGTTCCAACACAGTCTCATCACAACGGGACTTTCCCCTACCCTTACATTAACATCTAGTCCCTACCCATACAAGACACACACATCTAGTATCATTCCCATCCCACCCAGGCCGGGACAAATCACATAAATCCATCAAAACACTTCATTGGAGCGCCCGGAGCCGTATGAAGTAGAACACGCTCACCAAAGTCGAATCCGTCCAATTTATATCAAGAGCTGTCATGTTCCAATTCAATATTGGCAGTTGCCATTCATTTTGGCAGCATTGTGCCGGGAGGACGTATTCAGAGGAAAAACATTGCGTCTGTGTTTAATTGGTATAACGAAATGTTCCGAAGTAGATTCGTTAATAGGATTGTGTGTGGATAGTAGCTGGGTTTATTCCAAGCCTTTTAGAAGGCTTTTATTGGAAGAAGGGGTTTTATTGGATTAGATAAGGGGTTAATAGCAAATTTCTTCATATCTTTAGAGAAATTAAATTACTTTAATCTCACACGAGAGTGTTTTATATTTAGAAAATGTATATATAGAAACAACGGTATCACTACATAGTATAAAACAAAGTCGCTTTCTCTGTCCCTATATCCATTTGTATGCTTAAATCTTTGAAACTACGCAACGGATTTTGATGCGGTCTTTTTTAATAGTTAGAGTGAATTAAGAGGAAGGTTTATATTTATAATAACATCCATTAAATAGTGGAGTAGGCTATATATTTTATACCCGTGCGAAGCCGGAGCGGGTCACTAGTATACATATATAGGATTCATACGAGCAACGTTAATCATCCAACTCTTCCCCCTCTTTTATGTTCAATACTAACGTGAATACGTACCAACACTAATTCCAGACTATTCCCCTTAAACAAATCAGACAAATTCCACATTATTCCCATAAATTTCCACGCAGGTTGTCATGGCAACCTAACCGAGTTACCAATCCGGCGTCAGCCGCGGTTTCGCGCGACCACTCTCCACTCCATTTGATGTCAAAGCGAAGCAGAACTTAATTAAAGCGATTAAAGCTGATCTCTTAAATTTGCATACCTATTTAGGCCACTTGATTTATGCTCGAGCCAAGCCAGAGGGACATTGGCTAAGAATAGCGTCAAAGTCTATGTACTTAGTTACTAAAAGTAAGTATACTCAAGTTTGCTCCATAAGACACACTAAATCTCCTTGGTCATCTAAAAAATGGCCAAGGAGATATTAGCGTGTCTTCTAAAAAAGGCACTAAATGACGTGAATGTATCTATGTCATGTATCGAGCGCTAAGATAAAGAATAAAAGCTAATAAATACTTTACCGTGTCAAGTGGCTAAAAGATTGGCATATAAAAGAATACAGCTATATAGTTTGTATATACGTACTAAACTAACGAGGGACAATCTTTCTCATACGAAGTTCTGTGCAACTCAAACGAGAAATAAAAACGCAGGTTTATGTCAAGTCTAAATAACGCCTAGGTTAGAGTGATATTCTAATGGTACCTTTACAATATTAAGTTGTGACACTTCACGCTACTCAAAAGGGAATAAAGCATTATTATACCGTGTTACCAGTAAAGTTATTGTTGAACAACATCGTTTGTCTATTGTGGATATAATCGGAAATTTCGCGGCGTAAAACCGCTTTTGCGGCGCAAAGCATGAAGGGAAATATTTGTTTGGGACCATTTCAAATAGGTATTAGGTGGTTTATTTTCATTACAGTTTTGTGTTGTGGTCTGTAAATTCAAATGCTTCAATTTAATGTTTGTTTCATATTTGGCGATTGATTCTAAATTAAAGGGACTATCTATGGTATGATGGTTGAATGTAGGAATAATTATTTTGTAATTAATGGTTTGATGTTTTGGTCTACATATTTGTTAATATTACATCGAAACAATCTGTATAAAGTCAATGCCTAATTAAGGTTTGATTGTTGAATTGAGGTTGTTTTGTTTACAGTAAATTATATTTACACTGATTTTACGTTATTTTACGGCTTATTATACATACGAGGATTGAAGAATGTAAGCTTTCAATTACTAAATTTATATTTATAGGCAAAAACAAACTTAAATTCCATAAAGAAATAATTTACGGTCACTCATAAGTGTAACCACGTGTTACACAAGTGCTAGAATTATTCTTCTTTTTCAATCTTTCCAGATTTATTTGGCATAATAAAGTAACAACTGTTACTTAATATTTTAAACACTTTTGAACATAGTTTTATACAAGTACAACTTACCCATGGTATACTAGAAGAGATGATAGGAAGAAGAGGCAAGCCAGCACATCGGCTCTCCCTACTACTCCAGATACCTGCAACAACAAGAAACAATTATTAAAATATCATATATGTAGTACAAAATGAAAGGATTATTAAAAATCTCGTAGACTCACATGTAGAAGATTATGATACTAAATTAAAATGTTACCAAATAATTAAATCTTATTAGAATGCATATTCACATCTCGAAGTGACCCGTGCTAGTCTATGACGTAAAAATTATGCTAATTAGCTGCCGTTCGTCCCCGCGTGTCTTAAGAGGCAACTCGGAGACTCGGGGTCAATGGAATTTTCAATAGCAATAGGCTAGCAACCTGTCCCCAATAGTCCAGATATAATCTCAACCCGAATACTCATGCTAATAAGTGGCTATGGAGATGTTTTCATGTCTCCAAAGTTCTGTTCACCCCGAAAAAGATAAAAGGACATGAATGTATATGTATATATCTCTAAGTATCAGTGGTATAGGCAACGATCGCCACCATAAAAACTCCAAACTTCCTATACTTCTTTTACTTTCTCTTCTGTTTTTTAGAAAACGCATAAAAGGATAAGAACAAGTACCTACATTTGTAAAAGTGTAAAGTTGTCACTGGTTTCAATCTAATATGCTTTCATAACCACTATACAATAAAAAAACTCAATTTTTTACTGATTCAATTGCTCCTTATTTATAGATAAAGATGATACTATACGAAAATAAGATGTTAGGAAAGACAGAATAGTTTCGTGACCTGTCAGTACAGAAAATACGCTTCCGAAAACGCCTGCACAGAAAGCACCGTTCAATTTTAATAGAAATAGTTCCCAGCAATTAAGGTATCGCGAATCGGGGTGTGAATCAAAAACGGGCAAAGTTTTCCCATTAAGTTGCCGCCGTATGAATTGTCCACAATTTCAATTTGGTAACGGGGTTCAGGTGCGAAGCAGCTTCGATAGCTTTTCTAGAAACTTCTGCGGTCTACGAAAGGTTGCCGCAATTTCACACTAATCGTTTATGCTTTTATCGAGTGCAATCTTACTCGCACAAAGGTCATCACGCCTCGACTTGAATTATGAAAGAGAAAAGCGAATTCGACGGAGCGGAGTAAAAGCATTTCCGAGTCAGGATTGTGTGCGTTTTCGAGTTCATTTACATCGATTTAGTAGCAAGATGGACTGGGGCTTACACTGGATTTATTAAATTTTTTTTTCTAAATTATGACATGTCAGAAAAGTATTTGTAATGTTCTAGTACATATTATTATGTAGGTTTTATGAGTCTATTTGAACAATGAATGTTACTCACACTTACTTACTATAAAGGCACACCAAAACCATTATTATCAAGATTGTCAATCAATACGGTATATTGACTGTGCAAAAATATCAATTCCTTTTTAAGGATTCAGTCTTTGTCATATGTACGTAGAATAGAAAACAAAATCTTTTTCAGCACTGCATCTGTGTAAACGCTCTTAACGTATTTCCACTTCAAAAAAGGTAGAGTATCTACTTGAACGTACGCAGTTCACTCTAGTTGGTTTTAATCCAGTTGGTATGTTATCCCTTGCAAATAACTGGGGACTGGGACTTAAATAATCCTATTTTTTGTATGTGGCAAGCGTCTACTTTCAATAGCTTCTTCAGCTTAAAACCTGTTACTTATGTTCCTTCAAACTACTAACAAAACCCCGATACTAATGGAATATTTTTGCAATTACAAAGGACATATTATGGCTCCAAGGTTTCACTCACCATTTACACTAAATAATAACGTGAGCATATTATTATGTATGTTATCTAGAAGCCTAGGTGCATTGTGTACTGAAGCAGCATCATTTCACTGCATTAATGGGTTTCGTTATCATTATTTTACTCCAAGTTTGTGTTTTTGTAATATGTAGTGAATAAATTGTATTATTTCATCAATAGCCTATCCATACCCTAATTCTCATACCATACCTTCTACTGGCTCAATGTAAACCAACCTTAATTCTTACTAGCTCAGCGAAGAGCCAGTCAAGTTAACTCGCTGTTTGATTGGGTGGAACGTGGCTTAGGACTTATCATCAAGTCCAATCTTTTGTGTGAAGTTCAGGTAACTTTTGTCCCTGATTTTCCTAATGAATAAACTTACGTACTCGACGAAGTTTTACAGGGGAAGTTCTAGTGATTTTAAATTTTAGTGATACGACCCTGAGATTAAAATAAGGATTCTTTTCAGAGTAACCCACCATGTTAGAGAATGTCAAACAATAATATTTTGTCAGACACTATAAAGTTTAATTGAATGACTGTCGTTGCACGAAAATACAACAGTTTTGATGAATGTTAGTGAGCATTTAAAGAGATTACTACGAGTATAAAAAAATTGCTTGTTTCCATAAGATAAATTTTTGTGGTGATGACCATACCATCTGTAACCGATTATCCCTACCAAAACCATCACAAACTCGATAATCATACGTGTATATACTGTAGAATATATATATATATATATATATATATATATATATATATATATATAAACATAGTGATTCAAACTCGACTCCTGTACGAGTATTTAAGTCGCGGTTGCTCCGTCCCTGAAAATTCGGTTACGACACGAATTGCAGAATTTAACTGACACTCCGAATTTGTACGGAGCGATTACGTTAAGCCGCTTAGCTCATACGAGTACATATTATTAATAACTTGGCTTAAGCGTATTGAAGAAATGAATGGTTGGAGTGAAATGTAACGTTTACGTGGATTAACTGAAATTTATTGACTGTTCAAGGTTTTTTAAGTGGTAACTTTAACTTGTATCATCGGCAACAAACTACCATCTTTGCGATGTTTTTTCTTAACCCGGAATAGATTATTTCTAATAATGTTACGAAAATTTACTTACAAATACATATTCCAATGAAATACCTACATTGAAACCTTATTGTTATATGTTATAAGTATGTAGTTATAAGAACTTAAGAACCATCAACCTTTTTTGATTAGTCTCTTGAAAATATCTGGCTACTCCAAGAATATGATCAATCATTATTATAGCTACATATACATATATCTATGTAGCAACCTATCTTATGGAATAGGAAAACAAATAAAGCCTCTAAATAATACGGAATATGCATTTGTGTCATGATAATGTTTGATGGAGTGGATTCCTAATAACCTTTGGGAGACTCAAGGAGTCGGAAGGAAAAAGCTCTTTATTTATTAGGGTTGAAAAGTTAACTAGAAATGATTATGACAGGTTTTGTTCTGTATATTTTATTTCACGATGGAATTGAATAAGTAAGAAGAAGAGTTTCTGAGTTTCTTAATGTGAGGCCTAAGTCCAGTAATGCTTTCTAAAAGATCGTTTTTCAATATCATTTCAGTAAGTGTGAAGATGTTAGTAGAATAGCAAATGTGACTAATTTCGCAATTTTTAAGACGAAGTTTGACACTTTTACTAATCGGCTTTACACGATAACTGTAGTGATATTGACGACGATTGTTCTTAAATACATTAATCGACTTGCGTCCTTTGATTTCATTATTGACTGTGCAATATTATAATAAATTATTTTCTTTTTCCACCTTCATCTATTGAATGGTTATTTTTCATACTACTTTTTTCACTTCGTGATCAATGTTGACAATGCTGCGGTCGTATCGCAACGCATAACTGAACCAGCATATAGGATCAATTAATTTGAGGTTGTCGCAACAATAATAATGAAATTATTATCGTTCATTCGTTCATCAGTTTTTCAGCTAGTACGATGTATCTAATTTGGTTGACAGAACATTACTAAGATTTCGGAGATGCTGAGAACTTGTTTTTACATTTATAATTATTTATTAGACAAATAATTAAGTAATTTTGAAACATTGCTTATGTTTGTTCATCCCTAAAACCCTAGTTCCCTAATAGTATTACCATAAAATATATGCCAGCTGGTTACATATTCAAGTCCCAGCTAACCAAGAAACAAGCATCTAATTACAAACAAAAACACGCCTGTTTTTATCTGCAACGTTGCATAAATCAAGCGCTTGTCAGTGACGCTCGGAAAGTGGATAGGGGACTAATTAATTTCCAAATTAATTGCACCAACTCAGCCGTGGTGAAGTGATGGCATATCGCAGTTGAAACTATAGTAAAGGCTGGATTACACGGTATCAGATATAATGATATGGTGGAATTATAAGGGTTCATGATAGTGTCATTTTTGTGTCTGTTAATAGAATTGCTGTGCCGTTTATTTTGTTATATATAATGAATATTTTGTCGTAATCATAACACGGCATGCACGTTGAGATAAATTTGCCTATTATTCAGTATGTGCAATAATCAACAGCTGTATGTAAAGACGTGAACAATTAACATTACAAATTCCATTATATTAGTCCTTATAAATTTCTTTCATTTATTCTTCTTAAGATTGGTATACGTAGTGTGTAGAATAAAAAAAGATGTATGAGAACGTTAATGAGTATAAGAGAAGTAAGATACATTTATCAGGGTCGTTCTAGTTGGTGACTTATAGTCTTTGTCTATCCCCTTAGGGACGTAAAGGCGTGAATATATGCATGTTACAAACTTATTTCGCTTCTATACATACACCACTAAATACACACTGGATTTACATCCATATAATAATATGTATGTACAGCTTACAAGTATCTATATACATTATTATATATTTGACGGGCCTACTAAACGGTAGAACCCAAACCGGAATGTCCGTAACAAAGCGTCTTGAACAGAATTTTCTCGCCTTAACTGCCCGAGGGCGTAGTTAGAGATGTCTTTATTAAACCTTTGTCCTGATACCAAGTTTGGATAATGTCTTGTTGTCCGTGAACCAGTTGAGCGCCGTTCGCCTAATTAAAATTTTGCCATGGCAATTGTTGACTGCTGTGATTATTATCAAGATGGGCAATTGTCTCGGAGTGGTGAAAGGGTTAATGCGCAATAGGCCGCTTATTTATGATTATTGTTATGGAGGCTTAATTGGGGATTGTTAATGTTTAAATGTTTCTGCTAATTACGCTTTGTAAAGAGATTTTTGTGATTGTTTTTTGATTAGTGTGTTCTTTTTTCGTTTGAATTTGGACAGTTATTTACGTTTGGTTTAAAAAGTGTGTTATTTAAATACTCTTAAAATCTTGGGTGCATTCAACTGCTCTGACATCAATTACAAATAAAATATTTTTTAGCAAATATTGTATGTAATTTAAAAATATAAGGGTTCCTGTTCAAGTAAAAAGTAAATAAACAGTGTAGTAACTTTGCTATTTGTTCCCAAACTAAAAGTGTATGCAATCTTATGGACAATGGATTAGTAACCTGCCATAAATATTCTATATCAACGCCATCATAACTCCGAAAGCCATACCAAAATCTTCACCCATAGAGAAAACGTGAGCCTCTAACCTAAGTAATCGCGTTACAGTTCCCAGCCAGGGCTTTTACAAAACACTTTTTTCAGTAACACTTTTTACAGTGAACAGGAAAGAATGGGAGTGCCTCTTGAAAACAAGTTTCGGGACTAGTTCCAAATGGATTTACGCCATAATTGCCGAGAGCGGCCGACACTACGTCGCGCCAAAACATCGTAAATCTAGAGCCACCTTTTAAAATATTAGAGGGAGCTAGGTGTTCTGTTTTACTAGGTTCTGTTACTTTTAAGCTGATTGCTTTAGGATGAAATTGGGTGATATTTATGAACTGTAGCCTTATTTGTTGGTATAGCACATGAGTTATTTATTTAACTAAGAGTGGATTTGGATATGTATATTATATGCTTTACATCGATATGAATGCCCTATGAAAACGAATAAATTAAAATTTTCATATAGTTATCACGTAGTTATTAAAGTAAGTTTATTATTATGTAAAACTATACATTTTGTTCAATAATGCCATACAATAGACATTACTAACATCTGTTCATCTAAACTGCAAATCCAAGCTGCAGTTGTATCCTTCTACAATCGTAGTATGATGAATTACGCATTGAAGTCCGTAGTATAATATATTCTGCTACGGTTGCCAAACACATGACTAACATATACTGTGCACTTCTTATCTTTAAAGAGTGAAATAAAACTATAGATAATAAAGTATATTACATATATATATATATTCATTATATATTAGTATATTAAGTTTATTACATTCTACATATACATGTGAAGAAGTAATATTTATTCGTGATATAGAAAGTGCTTCTATAAATTTAGTTAGTTAGATGTCAGTAACTGTGAATGGTAATTTACTAACTGCTATTTAATTCTATTCATTTAAGTTTTACCATAAAAGACGTGTCAAGAAAATGAGATACGAGAACCTTGACTTACTAATATTAGTGTGATACTTATAGTAGTATATCATGCTATATGTAACAATTCCTATTACGATGCTCTCAAACGATCTAAACAGAATGTACTTGTCAATTTCCTGTCAAACAAGGTACTACTAAAATCTCTTGACATCACCGTTATAGTCAAGTTCTAAGTATTTCTATGAAACAGCTCTACGCTAGGGTAGCAAATAGTTGTAAATGGTCATCGCCGGAGGCTGCGGAATCCAAGCTTAGTTCTGAAAGTTAAAATGACCTTTGTGTAATGCAAAGGAAGTTGTGTGTTCTGTTGGAAACCTTTACGTGTTTACTTTGTGTCCCTAATTGGGTATGTGGATTTGAATTAAACAGATTGTTAAGTCCTTGTTCACTTAAGTTTGACATTACTCTTACATACGTATATATATACACTTACGTCCTTGTAGACGGTTAGGTGGAGATCAAGGATGATCCCCATCTGTCCCGATCCTGAGAAACCACATTCACTGCATTGACAATTAAACAGACACGGTGGTCAGCACACACTAAGGTGCGTTTTGCTTTAAAGCGGTAATATATACACATTAATCGTACCTGAACACAAAAATACACTAAACACAAAGAAAAACTTATTTATTTCCGCCAACGTTCACTTATACGAACCTAATAAAGGGAAAAATATGGCAAGAACGTCAGTTCATAAATGGTTTTTTAAGGTGTTTTATTTCAGTCGAAATTCGGTAGTAAAACTTTAACATCCTTAAACAGGTACAGGTTTCAGTACTTAAATGAAAAAAAATCACTACCTTCCTAGCAGATTATTGAAGCTACGGATAGAGTAGTAATTTCTTTAGATATTTCACACCATATTCTACCCATCCTAATAAATATGTGAAAAGTAGCTATAAACAATAGCCTAAACTAACTAACTGTGAGTGAAGTGGAAGGGCGGTTACGTAGGGGCCGGCCCAATAAGAATATGACAGGCAGACAGACGCTTTATAGGAAGGGTGACGTTAGGAGTATCTATAACCACCGTGTGTGTATGAGAACATGTATGAGTGTTAATGAAGCGAAAGTGGTCTGTCACAATCGGGACAAATAGGTTTCCGTGATCTCTGTCTACCCCTTTACAGGGAATCAGGCGTTATGTGTATTTATGCTTGTGAATGTGACATAAGATATGATAGTGGTTCTAACACAAGATCAGCGTTGCGTATGCCACCAAACGCAACACAACCTGCTGAGTTGGGACTCTTTTGCTGCGACGGTAACATGCGCAAGTTATATCACTATCAAACATATATTAAATTTTATTATTCTCTATATTTTTGATGCCGTAAATATTTTTTTCTTTATATTCTACTCTTTCAACAAATTAACAGCATATAACCCTACATATGAAATAATTTCACACCGTTTTCCCTTACAGAATAAAATAATTATTTCGAATGACACTAAAAAATTCAGCGAGAGAAAAGTGTTCATGAATTCCACCTCCATTGTTGAAATAAGCGCTTTTGAGCACGCTTTATCTATATTCCAGACATCTCTTTTGTTCCGGAGGTTAAGTGATTACATTTTACTATCCAGTGCTAGTCTGGGAGCTTAGAATTGTAACCAGCTGTGTTTGAGGTCGACTAGTATGTCAAAGTCAAATGTTTTTATACAACATAAGTGCAAGTACAAGTACATTCATTGAAAGTCAAAACATTTGCCTGACACTGGTTGTCTCTTAGCATTACAATTCTACCGTTAGTTCGGAAGCCCTGGCTCGGAGAAGAACCAACAAGAAACTCCGGCTTTCAGGATTTTTTGTCCAGTGCCAGTTACAAAACTAAATTTTACAGAAACTATCTTTGCACATATAGCTTAGATGCAATCATTGCCAACCCTGAATATCGGCAAGGTAGTCTCCGACCGCGTAGTAAGCGCCCCGCAGCGTATGTGCAAGCGTATGTATGTATGTAGAGTAAATGCTTTATTTTGCGTTCTTACCTACCCTAGACTAGGGAACTGTGTCTATATTGAACTGAAGTTAAAGATTTAAGAGTTTTTACAAACGCTAATTTACGATCAGGCAATCTACGTAAATAACCATATTTACCTTATTACAAATTATTAAAATTCTAACATATTATTAACGTATTTAATTCCCTATCTCTTGAGGTTGATACGGGTTTTGGTAGGTTTAGAAAATAAAAAAGTTTTAGCATCTCCAATAGATTTGAGTCATGAAACACTCCATAAATACTTTGATACCTTAAAGCAGTCTTCAGCCAACACTGTAGCCTTATTATCCTATTCGAAATCAACTATTTACCAGGCCTGATGAGGTGAGTTTACGACTTTATTACTCTGAGAGCCGCGTCGCAGCAAGTTGTAAAAATTTCATGGCCCACTGGAGATTGTGGCCTCCATTATCTACTACTTGCCCCCTGACATTGCAGCCAGGGGATAATGAAGTTTAGCACGGTGTATTTCACTCTTTACTGTTCTCTAGTAAACAGTAAATCAAAATGCTGGTCAACTTTTTTGAACGCGCACGCAGTCACAGAAACAACACGTACTTTCTTTCGTCTTATTAAAATATTCGTAACTGTTTCAAAAATTGCGATTACTTAAATTATATTATATCATTATATAGTATTTTGTTTGAAGAATACGAATACAGCCACGAAAATCGTCTACATCACTCGCAAATACGGAAAATAGGAAGATTTTATAAATCAAAACTAGAAGTACCCACATTCAACGTGAACAAATCGAGCGGAGCCAGACCTACCGGGCTGCGGCGACGAGTACTTCATTGACTGTGAGTTACACACACACGAACACAGGCCGCCGCGTCGAGACGCACGGCGCCCGCTCCGAGCATACGCACACGACGCAGCAGTACATTCACCGCCAAAAGTGTTTTACAAATTAAAATATTTATTATTTTTTAAATTTAATTAACTTTTAACAACAAAAATATTTACAATAGTATATACAAAATGAGTTTGTTGAGATCACCGGATAAACAAACTATAGTGAGGTCAAATCCAGAACTATCCCAAAGAGGAAACGAAACAGATTTGACAGACAAAGTCACCAACGTAACTTTGAGAACTAAAAGGAAACATGACGGTGTATCTCATGAAGTCTGGAATGAATTCAGCGACTTCCGTACAGAAATGATGGGCTTTCTGAAACAAGTCAATGAAACACAAAACGCCAAACTCACAAAGTTATGTGAAGACATCGCTGAAATAAAAATTCAGAACAATGACATCATAATGACAACACAACGGTTGGTGGTCGAAAACAACGAATTGAAGTTGCAGATGGAAACATTGCAACGTGAGCACAAACAAGCACTTGAATGTATTTCATCCTTAGAAACAGAGATTACCAATCTTAAGGATCAGCAATCTAGTCATTTGAAATCGCAGCAGCCTCTAGTATACGAAGAGATATTTAAAGAAGTTCAAGAACGTTCACAACGCGAATGTAACATAATAGTAGCTGGCATAAACGAAACAAGAAACGAGAATCTAGAAGAACGAAAATCTCATGACAAGAAAGAGATAATGAATATTCTAGAAACCATCCATCCAGGCTGTCCGGATCCCATTAATATATTTCGCCTAGGAAAATACAATGCAAACAAAAATCGTTCTATTAAGGTACAGTTCAAGTTACGTGATACCGCCACTACAGTTCTACGAAATAAAACTAAAATAACACAGACGAAAATAAAAATCTACCCTGACCAAACAATACTTCAACAGAACAATCTGAAACAATTACGCGAAGAGCTAGCGCACCGAGAAACACTTGGAGAGACCAATCTTACAATTAAATATATCAAAGGATGTCCTAAAATCGTAACTAAACTGCAAAAAAACTAAAAAGCAAAAGTAACTACGCAACAACGGTCTCACATAGTCTAATAGATGATCCTCAAGATCTTCACCCTAAGAAATCATCACTGAAATTCTTCTACGCCAATGCTCAAAGTATAAATAACTCTGGTAAACTCGATGAGCTGAAATGTACATTAAAAAGCTTCTCAGATAAAGTTGATATAATATTACTAACAGAAACGTGGATAAGAAATGAAAAAGATGCCCAACTAACTACAATTACAAACTATAAACATATTTACAATTACAGAGACAGTTCTAGGGGTGGTGGTGTGTCCATTTTTGTCCATAATAGTATCAGTCACAAAGTTACAGACGATATTTATCTGGATGGAAATCATTATTTATGGATACAATTAATAGCTCTTGATATAGATATTGCTGTCATATATCGATCACCAAGTAGCAGTTGTAATAATTTTCTACAATTTCTTGAAAAACAGTTAAATACGAAAAAAAAAGGTATAGTATTTGGCGATTTCAACCTAGATTTACTTACAAAAAGCAAACCCGTAGATAGATATAAAATATTACTGGAAGAAACGGGTTACAAAACTCTCAACCTAGTAAAAAATGAATTCGCTACAAGAGAAACTGCAAACACTGCCACGATTATAGACCATATCCATACAAACCTAGAAAATTCTACATTTCACCTCTCAATTATGAATACTTGCTTAGCGGATCACAAAGATATGTTTCTTGAACTTGAAAAAAGACAACTAATGTCTAAACCTAGACAAGAATATGACGCAATAAATTACAATCAGCTACAATCTACATACACTAAAAGTAAAAACATTGATGTTAACTACACTGATCTTGAACATAACCTGAAATTAAATATTAAAAGATGTACCACAAGAAGAACAAAAATAATGAATCTACCACGAGATGATTGGATAAACAAAGAGTTTCTATTGGAGGTTAAGAAAAGAAACATACTGCATCGCCAACTGAAAAAGGACTCTCAGAACGAAAACATCAAACTTAAGTTTATTATTCAAAGAAACTATGTCACAGTATACAAAAAGAAACTAAAGAAAGCATATTATCATAACGTATTTCATAAGTGTCAGTCAGTACCTAAAAACATGTGGAAAATAATTAATTCTTTAACTTGTAATAAAGTCAAATCAGGTTGTACCATTTCAAATCTAATAGTTAATAACAAGAAGATCTCAAACCAGCATGAAATATGTGAGTACTTAAATTTTTACTTTTCAACAATAGGTTATCAATTGGCTCAAAAAATTCCTGTTCTATACCATAAAGACACAACACAAACATATACATGTAGCTCTCCCAATTTATTAAATACAATAACCCAATTTAGACCCTGTTGCGTAGATGAAATAAGTACTTATATTGATAAATTAGACAATAATGTTAGCTCCGGCATTGATAAAATAAATGTTAAAACGGTAAAATGTATAAAACAATTTATACTGACAGATCTTACAAGCAGTATTAATAATTGCTTAAGTACAGGTATTTTTCCAGATCAATTGAAAATCGCTAAAGTCACGCCTATTTTTAAATCAGGTAGTAAATCAGATCCCTCAAATTATCGACCTATATCTGTCTTACCAGTACTGTCCAAGATTTACGAACGCGTCATATACAACAGATTAATAGAATACCTTGACAGCAATGGCATCTTAAATAGCAAACAATATGGGTTTAGGTCCAAATCTAACACACTCACGGCTACTATCGATCTCATAACGAAATTAAAGCAGCAAATTGATCAAAAAAACATAGCTGTCGGTATTTTTATCGACCTCAAAAAAGCTTTCGATACTATTAGCCATGTCATATTGTTGAAAAAATTAAAGAATATCCGTATAAAGGGCCTTGCCTACAAAGTATTACAATCATATTTAGAGAATCGCACCCAATTAGTTCACCTGGATAATGCAATAAGCAGTGTCCAGACTATAAACTATGGTGTACCACAAGGGTCGATACTGGGGCCGTTGTTATTTTTACTATACAACAACAATATTGACAAAAACCCACTGTACGGTCATTTGACACTCTATGCAGATGACACTTGTCTGTTTTATTATGAACGTAATCTACAGGAAGCATTAAAGAGATGTCAGAATGATTTGAACACAATTTCAGTATGGTTTAAGTACAATCTTCTCACTATAAATCCTTCCAAAACTAGTTACATTATCTTTGCCGCAAAAAATAAATTAATGCAACCACATACATCTTTAAAAGTTGATAATATTGACATACAACAAGTGAATTGTGAAAAATATCTTGGACTTATATTAGATAAAGACTTATCTTGGAAACAGCATATAGAACACATTCAAACCAAAATAACTTGCCTCACTGGAGCTATTCGTAGGTTTGCACCGTTCATACCTAAAAGCACCAGATATATTATTTACAATTCCCTTGTTCAATCGCATTTCAATTATTTAATTCCAGTCTGGGGTTCAGCTCCTAAGACAACACTTCACGATCTACAAGTGACTCAAAATAAAATTATCAAAGTTCTTTTCAACTACGACTTTCTCACTTCCACCGATAAACTATACAGAGACACTAAAATAATGACACTTGCACAACTATATAAGTATAACACCTGCCTTCTAATCAAGAAAATACTCCAGAACGACATTCACACTAACATCAGATTTCCTAAAAACAATGAAGTACTCACATATACAATGAAAACAAGACAAGCTAATAACTTGAATTTACCCATATCACGCACGAACTATGGTAAAAAGACTATTACATTTGAAGGGGTACAACTTTACAATAGCTTACCTGTCGACATAAAGGAGTCCTCGTATAATGCATTTAGAACATCTTTAAAAAAGTATATAATGTCGTCTAAATAAATAACTACAAATAAATAAACAATTAAAATAGATAGGTAACAACTTTTGTAAGTAATTGTACTTTTGAAGTCAATATTTTTTTAATGTTATCTAATGTAATTTTATGTTTCTGTTCACGCGCGATTACATATTTTTTTTGTATATGTACATATGATATTCTCAAATGAAGTGAATGTAATGTTCTTTTTTGAGAAATAAAGTTCTTTAAACCTAACTTTGAAAGCGTTTGAGACTATGTAGCGACATCTGTGGTTAATTAAAAAGAACTTTCAGATGCAATGTATGTTTTTTTATCTATATTAATTATTTTCCAATGTCCTCATGATTGTAAAGTTTACCGATGGTAGATTAAGTGGAATATTTCATTGGCTCTCTTTGTAACAAACCATGAATAATATATCTATTTATATTTACTTGTAACAATAACCCGCACGAATCTGGGACGTAAAAAGAATGCTAACTAGCTGCCTTTCTTCACGGCGTGCCAAAAGAGGTGACAAAGGGATTAGGACTACATGTAATACATTAGGCCATAAACCAGCAACCTGTCACCAATATTCCACATGACATCAAAACCTTAATATACAGGCTATTAAGTAAAGGAGATGTTTTCATGGCTTCAAGGTTCTGTCCTCACCAAAAGGGATAAAAGGACGTGAATGTGTATGTTGTAACAATATTTTCTTCATCATTTAGCCTCCTTTGTAACAATGCCATGGATTTCCTTGGAGGCAAACGAAATAACAAACTCCATTGGGCCCCGTAATTTTATTTTTATAATGGAAACAAAAACGTAACGATGCTACTAAAGCCTTGTCATTGTTTTATTTTGACATTTTCCCCAAGGTGTACGAGAGAGTCTTATCTAATGAATTGGAAATGAGATAAAAGTATTACGTTAGACATATTCTTTTCAATGTAATTTTAGATACTAAATAAATAGAATAAAAAAAATTGGGATGATAAGAAAAAATAAAATAAATAAATTAGTCTATACTCAGCTGTCAACACAATATATTTTATGTAGTTTTCTTATAACTAACGTAATAGCCTATACTTTAGAAAATAATTCATGTTTGCTTAGTCTTAATTTTGAAAAATATGCATCTTAATTAATGGAAAATTATTATTTAAATGCTAATTATTATTTATAGTTTTAAGAGATTCGCGATTCATGCTCATGATTAATAAAATTATAATTTATTTTACATACACTGAGCTAATTGGGTGATCACATATATCTCTGATATCATCCTTAATTAAAAGAATTGAAAAGCATACACATACACTTACATACATACATTTAACATATACATAGCCTACACATAAAATCTTTTAACAATTCGTACATCTGAGTACTATAAAACAAGAAGAGAACCAAAAGTATTTCTCTCATAAAACAGAAGTCGTTTGTTCTTATTAAATCATGGAAAACTGCTTAGCTTTAGAATTCACGGAATGAGTAAGGAAATTTACATTCGCTGTTAAGTCTAGTTCACAACGCTCCCACATAGTTAGAAGTTTGAGTTGAGCACTTTTATAATGCCTTTTAAACACTGCGCTGTTAACATTATTAACTCCCCTTTATACTGATGTACATTTTGGGTAATACTACATTTGAGAGTAGTTGCTCTTCATTATATTTATGGAGTATTATTTTCAATAGATTCTTTATCAGTTTTGTTTCTAATTTTACTTTGTTGTAAGTGATTTTAACAACGATCGGCAACAAAAAATCTTTGATTAAAAAACAAAAAAAAAACAAAACAAACGCATTCACGACCATTAACCCTTGCGGGGTAGTCAGAGGTTCAGGTGACCATCTCCGCAATTGCGAAGGTAGTAATTCTATGGACACCTCGAACCCACGTTTTAACCAGATAGTCAGTACTCAATGTGACAGGTGGTCAGCCATGTCGCCATTTACAAGCACTAACTATTACCTGTTCGACGAAGAGGTAGGTTTTCTCACGATGTTTTCCCTCACCGATTACTTCAACAAATTTCTTCTCTTCAATTTTTCTTCAATTTTTTCTTTCAATTTTTCTTTTTCTTCAATTTTTTTCATTTTCATTTTTTTCATTTTTTTTTGAATTCTTTGATTAGAGATCCCGCCATATAAATTGGCAGTTGGGGGCGTCGCCACAGTCGCGTAATTCAGTGTTACCAGTAAACACGCCAAAACTAGCACTCACTGTGCCATACGGCTCGATACATTATAGATTTCATTTGTAACGGTCTTTGGTTGCAGAGCTATAAACTCAAATAAAACAAATTAATATATCAAAGTCAAAATATGTTTATTAAACTATTTCAAACATGATTAATAATTAACGGGACTTATCCTTCTTATTATATATTACTTATAATATTATGTGTTCCTTCACTCTGTCCGCAATAGACCGTTTAGTCTGTCCGACGTAGGATTTCCCACAGCTGCAATCAATATTATACCCACCCTTATATCTTATATCATGAGTATAAATCGCGAATCTCTTAAAACTATTATTTTAAACATGGCACTGAGCATTGTCTTTACATATTTTTTTACCGAGGTTAGATCAGCGGAGACCCTAGCTTGGAGAAGAACTAACAAGAAACTCCGGAAATCAATTTATTATAATCACCCTTAACAAACATAAAAATTACAAAGAGTGGGCAAAAAACACAACGCTGGTAATACTAAATTTACCTTTCATACAAAATAACACGCAATGGCGGAAACGTCAAATTTAGTTCCAAGTTTGGCTACTGCCAATTTATGTGGCGGGATCTCTACTTGAACTATTACTTATTATGAATAGATAGATATATGTATACGTACAATATCGATAGGTTTTTTTTCGAAAATAACATAAATATCGATAAAAGTCTAAGCCTTGAGTAGATAGTCTTAGTAAAAGGATTGATAGAATAAAGAGATTTTTAGTCCTATAAATTTAATTTCTTAATATGCTAATAATTTATAGTATCAAGCTACAGTATGAATACGAGTCCCTATAAATTCGTATAGGCATACCTATCATAAAATTTTGACCTAGCGTAAGTAGGTAGATATTTTTTATTTTCAATTAGTCAGACGCCACAAAAATGCGCCTTTCATTTCATAAATTAGGGGCGGAATGGAGTTTGACAAATACCTCCATCGATTTACCCCATGACCTTGAGGGAAGCCATTAAACAAATAAAACAAAATTTGTAATAAAAAGATCCATTTTTATGCCTCTCAAAGGTTAATGTGTTTGTGATTGCTCACGTCGTTTATAACAATTGAATGTTGATGGAAATATTCTTGCTAATGGGCACTTTAAATAAGTGTATGTATTGTTAATATTTATAGATGTTATTGTATTTGTTTATATATAAACAGAGAATGTTCGGCGAATACTATGAGTCATTTAAAGAGGGTTTTTCGGGCAATTTTCGAGAAAAGGCTTACGGACTAGTCCCTTTTAATTAATTACTCCTAGTTATATACATACATTTATGTTTGAACAATAGGTTAACATAGACGTTTAGTTCATGGTAAGTTTATCCGCACCATATAAAATATATAGGTATATATTTACCCCTTTTACGTACATGTGTGCACACGTAGTTTTAGTCAAGTTAATCTATTCAATACATTAAATCATAACACAGCTGTCCCCATTCGACCAACACACAAGTTTATCGATACTAACTTTACCCAGAACTACACTATACACTACACTACACACACTACACTACACTATACAGCACTATGTCTATATAAAGTATACAGTTTAGGGATTGCAGGTGAGTTGCGGTTTGCTATGCGCCACTCCCGCCACGTTGACATAGAAGCACGAACTTTGTAATTTTAGTTACTCGTGTCGCGAAATTTCGTTAGTATTTAGCTTTTGCATTTAGTTTTAAAATGGAAACTCGTGCAACGTACGATAGATAATATCAGTATGAAATTTTAGTCCTTAGTTAGTAGGTGAAAGATTTTTGGATTATTTAGTTTGTTATTGAATATTATCAATTATTATTTTAAAATCGCAGAGCCGAATAATATAACTTCTGATTACGCACAAAGAATACATAGCCGTGAAATGTATGCAAATAAAAACGTACTCGTATGTACAAGAATTTTGATGTACGTAAGGTTTTTTCCTTACGTAATCAATAAGTTTGGTCGTAATATGTCTTACCCCACAAAAATAAACAAAAGAACATCTTACTACTAAAACAAAATTCTAGAAACATCGATCTCTCTCTTCAAATAAAACACCATGAAAACGTGCGTTCAATTTCTTCTTAAAGAAAATATAATAAGGCAATAAACCTATTTTTTCAAGGAATAAAACGAGGCTACAATAAACTTTTTCCTAACAGTATTGGTCTGTAGTACTGGCAGCGTTCGTCCTTTATATTTAAACTGCAAAAAAGTGATCGTAAAAAGGTTTTATGTTCTGTATCGGGGCTGTACTAGATTGTATCTTATTGAACGGAACGCCCCTAGGACGTAAAGTTTTGATGTCCATAGTAATGTCTACGGAATATTGCGAAAACATGAATATTATTTGGTAACTTTTGTAATTGTTAGTTTCTTGTTCTTTGTGGGTCACTATTGTTATTAACTTTATTATTGACTTGGATATTTTGGTGTTTAAACTATAAGACTATTTTATATCGATAAACAAAATCTAGTGATCAACCTTATACGAATGTCGTTAGTTACTGGAAGCTGCGTCGCACTAGATAGCAATGCAATATGACTGGTGGTAAATGTGCCGTAGCTTATGGATTATAGTCATATAAAAAGATTTCTAAGCAACATATCTACATATATTTTTATCAATTTAAACGTAAACAAAGTTTTTTTTCAATGGAACAAGGTTAGTTGACACGAATATTCAATACTATTCAAAAGTTTCCAATACACTTTTAGAATAACAGAATCATTCTCTATCAGAATTATTAATTACACACAAACTCAGTCACTTAACGAAACGTTTCACAAACCCTCTCAAATCGGGAGCAAAATCGTGAGATATCAACGCCAAATGAGTTCAAAGAACGACCAGATTTATTTGAAAATTCCTCCAGAAGTTTCAAATCACGTCCAATTATTACTGGGGATTCCTCGCAGGTGTCTGGCATAACTCATAAAAAGATATTTGATGTAAATTAAACTGAAATGGATCGTTAAATTGTTATGACATTCCGTGCCGACGTGAGACGGGCCATTAACTTACATTACGTGCTATTGTTATTTTAATTGATGTTTCTTTGTTTTATAATAAACGCTTAGGACAGTCCCCTTTTGGGTTAATCAAAATGTGAAAGGTGTTGAGGTGTTCCTCTGTCGTTTATAGATTTGAACTATTTATTGATCCGATATTCCGATACTTATAATAGGTTTCCTTATAATTAATGTTTTACCTTCTCATTTCTTCGTTCATTTTTATCTGCATTAAAAATGTGCTAATATGTATTCAAATGTTTTTTTTTTATCTTTTTAAAAGGTACAAAATTTGCAAAGAAATACATATGATGTACATTAATGTCTAAATTTATTGTTTCAATTGCTATAACTAAAGCATCTTACACCAGTCATTTCCTTTACACTACATGACTCACAAAGCAATTCATTAAAGAAGTTCATTCTTCAACAATTCCATCCGAGAGGAGAATGGGCGCGACAGTATCGCAACAAGTGCTATTGTGCTTCAACGTTGTTGGTTTTTATTTGAACCCACTATCAGTGGGAGCTGTCACTTGCCTGCAGTTTTGAGCTTTCTCCTTCCAGTCTGTTTGTATTCGCGCTCATTGTGCCGGGAATAAATTACGCTCTTAGAGCCAAAGAAAGAACCTTGTTTTAAAAGTAAAACTTATGTAGGGAATTTAACTTTGATGTTTATCATAGAAATAATTAAATATTGTTAAGAAAGGTAATACATATCTTATGTAATATTTATTATCTTTTGCGGGCAAGTCCGAGGTTTGCGTGACCATCTTCGCAATTGCTATGGTAGTCATTATATGCCTACATTTAAAGCACGTATTAACCATATAGTCAGTACTGAATGTGACAGGTGATAAGCCAAGTAGCTATCTTACGTTATTGAACAAAATAAACGAAATGTAACTTTTATAAATTTGTATCTTCAATAACACGAAAGACAACAATGCCTTTTACCTCGAATGCCTCTACCCCAGTGTAGAGTCAACGATCGTGTAATATATCTCATGTTATTTTCATAGAGACCGGGTCGTAACACGATAAATTAATAAAGATATAGATACCTTTATATCCTCTAACGTTACGTCGAAGTTGCGTAGGTCGTGGTATATTAGTGTTTGTATTATAACATGTACATTTTCGTAATAAAAATACAATTACGAAATGCGCCGAATACTACGCAAAGGGAAAACATCGTGACGAAACCTACCTGTTCCCCGACCAGTTAATAGCTAGTGCTTGTAATTGGCAACATGAATTACCACCTATCACATTGAGTACTGACTATCTGGTCAACACGTGGGTTCGAGGTGGCCATAGAAATACTACCTTCGCAATTGTGGAGATAGACACCTGAATCTCTAACTATCTAAGGGTTAATGGTGGTGACCGCGTTTGTCTTTTTATTTGTATCAATTAAAGCTATATGTTTTTCACACCTTTTAAAAGTTAAAAGCGGACATACGGTGCCTGAGATTGTTAGTGGAACACCTCGGGCGGCGTAAATATTTACCATCAAACAAACTGGGGGCGGCTATGAACTAAAATGCTACACAGACACTGTTTGGACTAGCAAGGACTAGCTATGCGAATAATATGCACCTGCACATATGTATTGCTGACATGGAATCACTTGTAACGGTAGACTTTTTCACTAATAAATATGTTGGTGAGTTACCCGTTATCTGAGTAATAGAAATGGCTCATATCTATATATCTATGTGTACTCTGGTAAATAGCAATTGCTAATCTAAAATAATATTATCTGGGTTGAAGTATCTGTGGAAACCGTGAGAGAAGGGAGAGTGTTTATTTTTACATTATTGACTTAATTAACAGACTTTAGACCCTAAGTGCTTTAGACTATTTTATTCTGTTCACGTGGTACTGGACGTGAAGTTTCATCAACTCTTTTTATGAAGAATGGGTGCATGAAAATGCGTACACACTATGGGCATAAGTATTACTGATAAACTGACGACTCTGTCACTAATTGTTTCAATAACATCTTACTATATATAGGTACAACTCATGAGCTACATTAAACCTCAGAATACACCCCATCCATCACATTCACCTGCAAACCTTGCCCTGTTTTTCCATCAGCCTTTTCACTCAAATATGGCGAACTTTGATAGAGTTGCTAGTTAGCGATGGAGCACCTGAACAACTTAGATTGCATTCGGAGAGCCCTCGGAATCTCTCGTTGATTGCCTCAAGAGCTGCTATCACTCTGTTTTTCTTACAAAGAAACTGTAGAACAAGCGATAGGTACTAGGAGGCTAATTGGTCTGAGGTAGATTTACAATCGAGGTTGTTTGTATTGTACATATACATCAGTTACATAGATGATTTCGTAACTATAAAGCAGTTGCGAAATACACCGAATACCCGTAGTATTCGGTGTATTTTGCAACTTAGGGACAACATCGTGAGGAAACCTACCTGTTCCCCGAACAGATGATAGAACTTGTAAATTGCGACATGGCTTAACATGTGTCATATAGTACTGCTTATGGTATGGTCACGTGGGTTCAAGGTTGCCAATGTATTACTACCGCCGCGACTTCGGTGATGGAAATTGAAACTCTGAATACACCGCTAGTATTAACGGGTATATGGATGATGATATTCACGATACGCGTAATGGGGTTACAATAATATGCCAATGGAATGTACTTAACAAGGGCATTGCCCAACAATGTTACTTACTTGGTTTTACTAACAAATAGCCCTAGATGTCTTTGCAAAAAATGATTGATTGATATCCTATTATTGATAACTTTATAACAATTATTAAATTATGTAAAGCGGTGTTGAGTATTTTGCCTATAATTTATAGACGCTCTCATTATTTATGAGATAGAATATACATACATATAGAATGATGCCTTTATTATACATATACAAATGCTATTTCATCAATAACACACAACTAATGGATAGCAAATATTTAACAATACCCTGAAAATTATCATCAGCCCACCAAATATACGCAATAACTAATTGCACTGACCAATTTCGTTGATTTAGAAATTAGTTGACATAGCACATGTATATGGTTATTAATACCTTTTTGTAGGCTTGAATTTCAATCGATTGTCCTAAGCTAATATTTATCTGATCAATTAAAAAGGGTGGCCATCTACTCGATATTGTTGGCACATTGTTTGTTACAAAACACACAAGAGTCGTTCAATCAATCATACATAAGTTTACCGAACTTTTTGTGACTTGCGGCCTACGCGATGGTAGAACGGTACTCGATAAAACATATTAGTTTCATAAACGGTGATCTCTACCTTACCGTGTAGGAAAAAGAGCGTGTTGTGTATGTATGTTTATTTATATATCGTACGTATTATGATATTTACATAAATGTGTGTGAGGTACACAACATCTTAGTTACATTAATCATGTAAGTTAAGGCTTAAATCCTAAACGAAATAATCATTTCGCTTTAAATTTTACCATATGATTATTAATATTTATTTATTTAAGACTTCGAGAGTTTCATAAGGTGAAAGAAGCTAGTAACCATCAGCTGTATTGTTTTTGTTTGTGATCGCAACTATCTAAAGGTTCGATATGATCCATTAATGATTACTATCCTTTTACGCTCTCTATAATGATATACAAAAAAAGCATCCCGTTTACATTCTAAACAACTCACATAACACTATATAAAACCACTATATAAAATTGACAGAAACTTATTCCGAATAAGGCACACGTACATTTCGCGGCTGACTAAGCATCCTTCCCACTAATGAAATAAGCCGACGCATAATGAGATAGTGAGAGTCGCCCGATCATTTATCTTGGTGTCAATGCTCATATATATCCGCACACAAAGACAAAAACAAACGCGTTCACGACCATAGTCAGAGGTTCAGGTTCCCATATCCGCAATGCGAAGGTAGTAATTCTATGGCCACCTCGAACCCACGTGTTGACCAGATAGTGAGTACTCAATGTGACAGGTGGTAAGTCATGTCGCTATTTATAAGCACTACTTATTATAAGTTTGGAGGTAGGTAGGTTTTCTTACGATGTTTTCTCTCACCGTAGTATTTGGCCGATTTCGTAAATGTATTTTATTACGTTACGTTCATATATACTTTTATCTTTAGAGATACAATCTAAAAGAAGTCACGTAACTTTTTAGTATCCTAGTATAATTTTTGGGTTGTCATGTGTGCTGTTATGTAGATTATTTGGTGACAATGACAGGTTGCTAGTTCATCGTGTTTAAACTCTCAACTCACGTTAAAGACGACCGACAAGAAATAAGTTCCCTGAGGTAGACCTATCCTAATGAAGATACAACAATCAGTATGCACATGTACTTATGTCGCTCACGTACATGTACAGCTAATGGCATTTTATTTACGTCCCAAACTAGCAGTTTATCCCAAGTCCGATCATTTATCTTAGTGCCTTGTCCAGAGTAATTTTTCCGCTGACTCTTTAATGAAAAAGCGCCGTGAGCCGTAACCGATTGGGCTAATTAATATCCCAATATTCGGAATGGAGTATTAATATTCAGTTCGGACGGGTGCAGCTTTTCCAATTTAATCCTCCTAATTAATTCAAAAAGGCAATGGGATTCTTGGAAATAATTCAATAATATTTAGATTACTTTCAACTCGCGAGCGTCTTTGTTAATCTTGTCGCGTTTCGGAATTCAATTGAGTTGGAGATGCAGAAAGAAACATTTAATTGGGCTCTCCCAGGTTTATAAATAAAATACTCTATTTATAAATCCAAATAAGTTAAAATAAATCTTGTCAATCCGGATGATAACGTGCTGTCGTTTGTAGTTAAAACATTAAGATATTCCTCTGATATGTATAGGATATGTGATTGACGTTCACGTTGGATAATATTGTATTTTCTGTATACAGAGTGGCGCATTCAAATCAGTCAGTATGGAAAATTCTGAAGACTATAAGACTATACTGAACTACTACTGACTGAAGACTATAATATTGTGAAACTATAAGACATACGAAGATTTGTTCTCAGGAACCAAGCTACTGATTTTGATATACCACCCACCTACTCCACTCGCCACCCTGAATACCCTTATGGTGAATCGTGCATAGGATTTGAGTAGTTAAAAATTAATTTGTCAATATGGTGTTCACTCAATTCTTTGACCACATTCAAAGATTCACGATGGTGAATCGTATACGTGTAATTAATATTCCTAGAATGATAACCTGGTCACAATTCCAGTACATTACCAAGCAATAAATTATTCCCAATTCCATGAATGCAAAATTAAAAATCGTCCGAAACGCGGCGGCCTCACTTTGAAATAACTCATTGAGTTCATTCGAGCCTATCAGTTATATTGTAAATTATTTTCATAGGTGAATGGACTACGCGAGACAAGAGGAAATTTCATCACGAAAATGTTGAAATAATTTTCTGTTTTAAAGGCACTCTGATTTTACTCGCGACAGAGTAAAAGGGATGTAAATTGCATTCGCTGAATAAAATTCTCGCGTTTTCACTTTGACACAAGACTTTCGTCCTTCCCCGGGGGAAGGAGTCAAATTTCACGTGAATTGCTTAATGAATTTCCACATTAATACGGAGAGCGTTGCATTTTTAATTTAATTAATGAAACAGGTTTTTCGATGAGTATAACAGTTAATTAAGTCTCTTTTTCATGTTTATTTCTTGTATTAAAATTGTGTTTAAATACCTACAACATTGAATCATATCATATTCTAATCCCCATGTTAATTAGAGTTAAAGCAGGATGTATTTATATATCATAACTGATATTCATGTGCATTGAGTATGTTTTTATTGCACGGTATTATTATTTTTAATGTTAAACGTCTTTGTGCAGCGAATAAAGATGATTCTTCCATTGTTTCCAGCCACGAAAGTTAATGGAATTGAACTATTCCTTATTTTATTGTATTAAGTTCAGTTCATATATCTGTAGTAACCGATATAGAATTATATTCATATGCTTTAATTTACATCGCCTTTTACCAAACGATCGTTACATTAGAACATTGTCTACAAATACAATACGTATTGTGGCGAAATAATTGCAAAAGTTGTGTCCATTGAACTCCCGTACAAGGTTCCTAAGTACGCACTGAAAGCATTAGACTTTGCAATTAGTTGGCAACTTTGTTAATGTTACTCAATTCTCGGGGTACACGGCACATACTTTGATATTGTCAAAGAAACCTGCCCGAGTCCGTATTATGAGCATAAATCGAGAGACATTATGAATTGACGTCAAAGAAGTTAGGAAACCGTTTCGTACATTTTGTGACATTTTAAACACACGCTCCGACAAAAAGTAACATTGCGAGCGTAGGAGTATTTGTGTTTAATCTCTTCTCTTGAATTGTTATGCGCTTCTGATACTTTCGTGTACATACGAGTAGGTACATACGTTTTAGGACTATTAACCTACTATAAGTAGTTCAAACTCTTGATCGACTACTGTGTACGTTCTTTGGTTCTACCATTGATGAGTTAAAAAGTATAATTGTAAATAATATGGGAAAGATGACATGGGGTTTTACATTTAGAAATAGTATAGATTTATAATATTTATCAGTGTCTTAGATTAATTATTAACACGCACTAAAACACAAACCGCTCATTGTGTATTGAAATATTGACTTTATACATCCAATAATAACCCTAGAGATAAAAAACATTATTAATAATAGTTCTAACAGCCTACACCTGCATCATTATACAGCGCACAAGAGCGATAGGGAAAACCTTCAATAGAATCCTATTCAATTCCATTCCAATTCCATTAATCGCTTCACATGCCAATGAGTATTTCAATTCGAATGTGTCGCCGTGAAAAATGCGCGGTCAGATTCCCGCGTGAATTTTGTGTACATTCTATTTAGTAGTTGCGGAGATTAAAGTAGTATGGCGCGTCCGCCATTGAAATATTCAATCAATGGCGGCACAATGTGAACGGATCGGGCCGTCCATTTTGCAGGATTTGGGTTCAGTTGGAGCGAAAAATAAATTGTTCTTTCGAAGTTTAAGGGGCTTACTAAAGTTATTTAGTGTGTGATATGCAATGTACTGTATTAATATTATAAAAGCGACATACTATATATCTAATACATAGAAATGTATGTATAATATATATATGCGGAGATGTATAAATCAGATGTGTTGTTTCATGATAGAAAAAAACTGATATATTGATCCTTAACTCACTGTACGGAAACGGGCGTGATGTGGACCTAATATGAATATAATTTGAGACTTAATATTGTAAAGGTATGCTAACACGACCAAAAAGGCAACGTAGGGTATTAACCTTCTTACTTCTCGATGCCTATTGTATCTGAAACACAATCATATGTATTCCACGCCACATATCTCAGAGCCAAACACTACGATAACGAGCTAAGTTTTCTCGATGGTGTCGCGATACGATCCGCCGCCATCTTTCCTCAACTCCGCAAAACAAGTGAGGGTAAACCAGTGGGAGCTCGTATGTCTTTTTTACGAGACAACACAACGGGATAAATGTATGGGCATTTGTCTAGGCGCGAGCTCCATGAACCGAGAAAACATCTTTTGCTTAAGTAATGCCCTCCAATAAATCGGTGATGAATTATTCATTAGCACCTCGCCTTGGTTCGAGGGTACGGGGAGATGTGGGTTTTGGAGTTTCTTCTTTTTGATGTACATTGTCTTGTGGATTTTTCATATATATATATTTACATAATTTTTTGATCATGGTTTGCTTGTTTTATTATTCCTAATATATCACCTGGAGAGAGATTAATAATAATAATAATATATTGTAGGACATTATTACCCCCAATTAAACTAGGGGCTAGTTTAATTGCTTAGTACATTTAAGACATATTATGTTAAGGGTAATAGTCAACGTATATTTAAGAAATATACACTTATATCAACGACCAGACTGGATAAGCAGAAGAAAAGCCTAGTTCTTAACTCTGCCTCCTTTGGAAATCAAACCCGGGACCTCACGATTAGTTCAGTCATCTAATCGATAGCGCCACAAAGGTCGTCAAAGATTAAAAGTCAAGAATGTAAGCGTATGTATATTATTAACAAATTCTCATCCATTTATAAACACACTCCAACTTCTATAACCGAACCGAACTAGCGTGACCAAATTTCGTAGCAGTTCCTGGAATCTTCAGAATAACGTAAAGAGCAAGTTTCGTAGTTAGCGCAGAACGGCAGTGTGAACGGCGCCTTGTATGCAGATGCGGTTGTTTTATTCAAGCTCTGAACAGAGGGGCCGATGTGGGAAAAAACGAATGAATATTCATAATTCATGAGTTCTTCCTGTGTGAACATTGAACTATCTATGGCTTGATATCTTGTAGCGTTTGTGGGAGGGATTTGTTTGTTCGAGTGGTTTTGAAATGTACATACATAGGTCAATAGGATTATTCATATCGAGGTTAAATTTGCAGAAGTTTTCTTTGAAATTCTAGGGTAAATGTGTGGTGACATCAAACTGCTTTTCCACCAAAAGTCAGTATAGTGCCATTTTGCTATATAAGTACATACAGGTTTTGACAAATTGTTTATATATTCTGAAGAATTCGTGAATGATGCAATTTGGTGAGGAGATACGAATGTACTAAATATTGTCTAAGATGGCACATTTTCAAATATACAATATATAATATATTCATGACCATAGTAGACTTAAAAACTGACCCACGACCATTTTATTACTGATGAGGATTTAATATTACAAACTATTTATACCCGAAACTCTTTTTATACAGCAAGTACATTTTCACAATAACTTCCGCTTAACGGGTTTAAAAATGGCGGCAGCTATTCATTACAAGAATGACTTTCCCAGAACTTAAGTAACAAAAGAATCACGACTGCATCACCTTTCGGGGAACTCAGAAATGTAACTTAGGTACTCGTCGACATCAATTGTTATAACTATATTAATAGCTGTTCTTAGAAAAGGTAGGTTTCTATATCTATATTTATTTGTTTTCTATACAATTTATTTCCTCAAAGATACGAAAGCTGTTACTATCAAAATAATAATACTTAGAGTAGTAATCTCGATACGTGATCTGGACGTATGATTAATTATGTTGTCAATCATCGTTCTGACTTCCTGTCAACCATACTATTGTAACATACCCCCTACGTCAAGATAACAAATACACACATTTTCTTTCTATTTTGAACTGGACATGAAAGAACCTCATGAACATTATATTAGGTTAGGTAGGTAAATTAGTAATAATAATATTATCTTTATTGTGACATCCACATAAATTACATACAATACACAACACATAAAATTACATTCCATTTAATTAAATTACATTACAACAAAATGATAAAAATTAAATTCCGTTTAATATTCAAAATACTAGCTTTGAAACTTTTATAACTACTACAACTAAAACATTATTCTTTGTTATCAATTATTTACAACTCCTTTATTGACATTAAAGATGTTCTTTCGAAATATTTCAACCACTTATTAACCACCGTATAAAACAATATATCCTCGACCCCAACGTTCCGTTTTCGAGAATCAACGTGTAACCCCGTAATTAGCGTGGGGTCGCGTTTTTTGCGTTAATTGGAACGTCACTTGGGTTCAAACGTAGCACTCAAAGCGATCGAAGCAATCCACGGCGACGTATTAACGCTTTAATTTGCTACTGCCACGGAAAGTGAAAATGGGTTACATTTGTAGATTTACAACGGGTGACGTCATCAGGAAATTCGAATGCCCGAGGCGAACGTGTTTTGTTTCTGCATGCTTTTGTTTGGTTTTAGAATTAGAAGTGTGTAAATTTTAGCTCTTACGTACATAAATTTATTTACTACATTTGTTTAGTATATTTCAGTATTGAGTTGAACTTTTGAGGCACCATATACATTATATTAATAGGTAAATGAAATACTATTTAATATTACTTCTAAAATATACAAATTATAAAATTTATTTTAGACATATGCTTGGGGTATCGCAAGAAAATACTAATAAACTGTTTTTCTTTGCGGTTTTTGATAGGAGGTAAGCACATCGTGACATCACAAACCTGATATAAAACCAAGTCGACTTTACGACTATAAAGTTCTGTCCACCCCTACGTGAATTAATTGATGATGAGTATATGTAAATATATGTATGTACATCAAACAAGCAATACCAACTTTAGCTTTGCAAAGTTCACAGTTAGCTCGTATTAGCAGCTCATGAATTGTCTTGCCACCCTAATTAAACGCTTAAGGAGTAAATATTTGCTACAGCATGTCGCAGGTGCTCATCACGGTTCCCTTTATTTAGTAAACAAAGCAATTGGATACTCAGTACTGAAATTAATTTAATCGGCCTCTATTTAATAGACAAACAAAGGACAAATAAGACAAACAAACAAACGCATTCACGACCATTAACCCTTGCGGGGTAGTCAGAGGTTCAGTTGTCCATCTCCGCAATTGCGAAGGTAGTAATTCTATGGCCACCCCAAACCCACGTGTTGACCAGATATTCAGTACTCAATGTGACAGGTGGTAAGCCATGTCGCCATTTACAAGCACTAACCATTACCTGTTCGGGGTACAGGTAGGTTTAATCACGATGTTTTCCCTCACCGTAGTATTACAAACAAAGGAATTGGATATTTAGTATTGAAATGAAATGAAACGCTTTTTAGTCAATATAAGGATAATAAAAACACTTATTGGAAGTCAAAACAAAACTTTTTCACATCAAACATTGTTCTTAAAGTTAGATAATCTTAAAAAAATAATAAATATAATTCTGTATTCTGTAATATATTAGGTAATAATGCCTGTGTGAGTAACATGGTATAAGACAAAAAATCAGTATAGGTTTCTTTAATGCGATGTAAAGAGAGGAAATGGAAGCTTAAGCGCCATTGGTAACGAAATATGGTAAGATAAGGTAAGTTAATTATCTGTGCACCTTCTTGGTTTTACAGTTATCACTACAATTAAAGTAAAAGTTATTTTTATGTGTAAGCACGTATTATTGAATACGAATACAAACGCAGTTTGGTTAAAAAACTTTGTTTGTTGGAAAACACGATTTGATTAAAGAGAGAGAAGTTTTCTTTTAAGCTTACAGAAACATGATTTCTTTTAAATCGAAACACCTCTCCTGACACACACGCCGTACAGTTATATCTCAGTGCCTGTGTTAATCCGGGACCCATAAAACTTCACCTCAAGCCCCAGTTACATGCCGAAACGTTTAAAACGTTGCACCCTATTTAGAATTCAAACAAAGAAATTAGAGGGACGAAACTTCACCCTTATAAGAAACGGAATCAGCTTTCAACGTTTCAAGAGTTCGTTAATGAGAAAGCGAAGCGAAGGCTTTGTTTCTTGAAGCCAGTCGCTTACCCCAATAGTTTATTTACTCGTAGCAACCGTACTACGAACCCCTCATCCGTAGTACAAACGACTCTATCGCCGATTGAGATGCTTCTGAAACAGCTTTTTCTAGTTTGTTTTTGCTCTAATTGTGTTGCTAAGGGTAACATAGGAAGGGCAATGGTAATAAACAAGTACAGGCTTTTAAATAAACATTTAAATACGATTTACGACTTGTGTATCCCTTTTTATTGGGTGGGGTGTCAGAGGCTTGTGTGCCCATTTCTGAAATTAGGAAGGTACATTAAGTATGATCCACCTAACGTAATAGCTGGTAAGCCGTGTCTGAGAGAGGCAGGTTTCCTCACTATTAGTGACTGTAAATTATGTACGTAAATGAACAATTCATATTTTAATTTCATTCATTGGTACATGCCAAAGCCGGAATTCGAATCTAGGATCTCTAAGAAGTCAAACATCTAGGTTACAATGCTATATACCCACTCTAAAATTAACAGGAAAAGAATGTATTTACCTACCATCTACCATTGTGTAGATTTGCTGTGGAATGTGGTTGTTAATATAATAAAAGTAGTTTGGAAGTATCGGAAAATACCAATATCTGTTATAATATACGTCTAAACAAAATACATGTGCAAAATTTTATGTATAACATATTAAGGATAAATAGGTTCTCTAACAACGTTTTTTTTACCGAAAACGTAGAAATTTTATCATTTACCTAATTGATCAAATCTCCCTTTTTTGATTATCGTATCGTATAATTATAGACCAAATATAGCGTAAAATATAACGTTCATTATACAAATATGGCCTATTTCTGCTTAGCATATTTAATTTCGAAGTTTTATGCAGTTAAATCACTTTATCGGATGCATTTTACTTCCGTAATTTCTATTGTTTATTTTCACTGATTGCTCAATAAAAGGTACATGCAAGTTTGCATTTTTCACTTTTACGACATCCATAAAACCATATTTACCTTGTTATTACCTCGTTAAATTCTTCACAAGTACTCATATACTGCAGAAAAATAAGTTTAAGTGATTTTTGAGAAGGTTTAAATACTTTTACTTCAGGATAAAAACATTTGGTATATTTAAACATGAATTGATACAAAATATTGACATGATCGTACGTAGCGTGAAGAACAGAAGATCATGTAAGAGTAAGGTTAATAAGTGTGAGTGTAGCAAAAGAGATTTGTCAGGATCGCTTAAGGTTGTGATCGATAATCTCTCTAGAGAAGTAAAGGCGTGGGTATATGTATAGTATGTCATTATAATATAAGACACGATAAAAATGTTATCACTCTTATTCCGGCTATGGGTTGTAAGGTTTTTAAAGACACTTAATCACGATGTTTCTTCCCTATATTTTACCCAATGCATTATTGATCCAACCATCAACTAGATATAATTCCTATGTCCCATCTCTTTCCGTCACAATTTTTTACGAATCCTTTATTGTTACGTCACAAAGGTTTATGAAAGAGGTTAGATTACTTACACTTAGCATCTTAGCCAATAGAGCACGTAGCTGTTTACATTATTCAAAATGTCTGCCAAGCCAGCAGTCGAACTAATTACTCGAGCCGCATAAATCCGTACGCGAAGATGCCACCCAAATCCTAATTTCGAATCCAGTTGCCATTTTGAATGAATAATGAAGGAAGCGTCACAATGGCTGGGTATTACTTATTAAAATCAACCCGACACACCTTTCGGCTCCGCGTTTAATTGAAAATGTTTCGTGAGTGCTAGATTATAATTGTTATATTGTTAAGAGTTCATATGTTAACTTTGATTATTTGTTTTCTTTGTCTTGTTGGAGATTTGTACATAATGTAATTTGCTTTCCGTTTCTTGTCATGTCATAGGATGTGACTAAAAGGCAAGAGATGTTTGTTACAATGCATTCCTGTATTTTACATAAATTGAAAACCTTAGAAGTAAGATTTCGTAGCACAATTCAAACTTAAAATTACAAAATCTATATATTTACTTTTATCATACACAAAACTAAATACAGCAACTAAGAACATTCTATTCGAAACCCGGTCCAAATTTTGCAAATTCCAGAAACAAATATTCGTTTCTACGTATCAGTACAAAGCCAAAAACTTGTGATTCCATATTGCACCAAGCAGTACAGTAGTTGTCCCCAATGCATTAGGACCACTGCACCACCTGCGAGGCTCGTTTTGGCCCCTCCCCTTAATGTACGATCTGCTAATTTCATTTAACTCTGCTTCTTGTCTATGGGTTGTGATTACTGGGTACAGCTGTGTGATTTTATATACATATATAGCTATAACGTTGTATATATAGGGTTAAAAGGGTTGTTTGGCATATGTGTTATATGTTTTGATATGTTGGAAATATAACAATGACTTTGTTCTAAAATGTGAAAAGAATTGAGTAAAAAAGAGTAATAAGAAGCAATTGAGTATTTTCTTTAAAGTTTTAAAATGATTTCGACGTTACATTTTACCGCAGTTCTATATTGAAGTAAACATAAGCTGTATCATCGTTCGTTATTTAACTAATAACAAATTCGTTATAATTAGTCAGACCTATCTCCGAAATAACATTGTAAGTGGTGTTTAAGAAAGAAAGAAAGAAAACACTTTATTCACTGCACCACAACTACACAAATTACATCAAACACACTAACAATAAACATCAAAAATGAAAACCATTGATGCAGTGAAAAGGTGCTGCCTCAGTATACGATGCAGCTAGGCTGCATCACTGGTCCTCCGGCAGCACCCGATTCGAAAACTGTCACAAGCTGCATATAATAAAGATAATAAACGTACACACAATTATATAATTGTAATAAACATCGCAATAATTACTTACATACATAACTTTTATATAATAGATTTATAAACAAATATATAAATAAACATACGCATGTAAATATAATTACACATACATATATAAATTAATTCAGGAACATATTTAAAGACACACATATACATACCACTACAACACATACATCCATATAATATATACATTAGCTACATTAAACTATATTTGCACCTAATAATAGTCCATGATAGTCCAACCATAATAGTCCAACCATGTACTGTATAACGTAACTGATGAACCCTGTGCCTATTTACTCGTATCCCAAGTAACAAGTGGGTTTCCTTACAATGTTTAGTTGTATGAATGTATACGTAACAGATTTCCCTCTTCGATATTTTACATATAGAGGGTCCTTAACGTATAGTCCTCTATAAACTTATATAATTGTAAACGGGTCGGTTGTTAGGCCCTTGTTTTCGTCGACTTGTTGGAACTTGGAAACGTGCTGAAATCTCGTTATCCTCACAACACTTGTATGCGACAAAACCGCTTCGGAATACACGAACTAAGACTTGACTTCAGTCGGGTGTTTATTTTAATTCTATTCAGAATATCGTCCAAAGTCATATGGATAATTTTGATACTTTGCTGTTCCTCGAATCCACGTGTTCACAAGATAGTATTTAATACGACGGGTGGTAAGCCATTTACAAACACTAAGTATTACTTGTTCGGTACAACAAGTAGGTTCTTTACGATGTCTATGGAAATTACTTGAAGCCCTGAATATAGTCTGTGACTGAAGGGTTTTGTACGTCAAAATGATCCAACAAGAAACACAAAATTCATTGAAAGCAATAACAAATCAATTAGTAACACTTCCACGTGTCTACACAGACATAGATAGAACATTACATTAAATTAGTAATTAGATAATTAACTATTAGGTATATCAATTATGCAAATAGGATTTCCCACTTGGGTTGTTCCTTTGATGGCTTGCTATTAAGTGAGAGAATAATGGGAATTAGGAGGAAAGTGGCTGTCGTTTGCGATCCTGCTCTGTCGTTATGTAGCTTCACAAGAACACTTTAGATGGACTTGGGTTGAAGAGGAAAAAGATTGGAAGAATAGGAGATAATGTATGTTGATTTAAACTGTCTTTCCTAGCTTGTTGTTCAAGGTGTGTAAGGAAATAGGCTTTAAGAAAGTCTCTATATATGAATATATAAAAACGTAAAAGCTTAAACAATTATTTTATCCAAAACTCAACGTGACTCACTGTTTTTAAGTTCAAATATCAAATTAATAACAAATTAACAAAGGAAACCTCTAGTATTGGAAGAGTGGATACTATTATATTAACAAAATACTAAAAAGGGGGACGCTAAAGCAATCTATAATCGCCGATTTTTATGGGTGTCTATGTTTTACAAAGGATATATTAAATGTGTAACCATGCTCTCTACTTAACCCTCGTTTATATATGTATGTATTCCTTAATATCTCACACCGTTACCCATCCATAATGAACCAAGAGGCAATAGCTGGTAAACCGAATCGGGCCATTAAGGAGCGCCACCTATCTCTCGAAGGGCACACCTCCTGCAGCGTGGAATTAGCGAGTGTTTAGCAGTTAGCCCGAGGCCCTATCGCGACAATTTATCAGTTTTACAAGCGCGCAAACGAGTTTATAGAGTCATAAATTAGCTGCGTCGCAACCAATGAGCTCACATTGTTATCTACGGGGTTGGGCGATTCTTTGCGCTTTATGGTAGGCCTAAGGTTGGATTGGGATTTGGACTGTTGGTGTTATGTATTTGTTTTAGAATTAAATCAAAGATTTTTTTTTTATTTACTAATTATCGCTAACGTGACAAAAAACAAAAGCGTTCACGATCATCTTGCGGTGTAGTCAAAGGTTTAGGTGTCTCCGCAATTGCGATGGTAGGAATTCTATGGCTACATCGAACCCACTCGTTGACTAGATAGTTAGTAGGTACTCAATGTGACAGCAGGTAAGCCGTGTCGCCATTTAAAAGCATTGACTATAACCTATTCGGGGTACAAGTAGATAGGTATCGTAAGTAGGTTTTCAATGACTCCACAAATCTGTTTGTCTATTGTCACTCAACATCAGTATTCATAGTCAATGGTATAAAGTTTGCAAGCTAAGACCAACATTTTAGGAGTTATAAGTTTAATTAATATGAAATTCAACTTGAACTTTATGTCTTTAAATAATAAGATTTTGGGTTAGAATTGCATAGAACATTGTAGTGCTATTATACAAATATTAATGCAATTGAAGTAGAAATCAAAAATGAAGAAGCTGAAAAAAATATACGTGTTCACGGCTATTTAAAGGAACTGGGGAGACAAACAAATATGTAACACCTTGCATCTATCTATACTAGAATCCTGTACAGCAACTTAAAGCAGAAGCCACTTAATTAGCACCAACTAATCCTCGATATTAAGTTCGTCATATCAGCTTGTTTCCGCTTTGCAGGAACAATTTCGAATTCCAATCCAACTAAGCGAAGTACTAGTTGGAACATTTGAAGTGAAATTATTTCGGCCGCATCAAACAGCTCGAATTAGAAGTGAAACGGAAACTATTTGACGCTGGCAATAAGTTGGCAGAATTTGTGTACCGATAAATCTACCAGCTATTACTTTGATTAGCAACGAGATCTTGCTCTGGGGATCGGATGAAATGTAGCAGCTTGTGAATTGGTTGGCTTGTAGTGACTGTCGGGAAGGCTTTGATAGAATTCAAGTAATTATTTAGATAGCTATTGAATTATTGATTCATTTACATACATTAAGAAGTCAAATAGTTATTGTTTTGTATTAGTGACTAAGACGTTTACTGACTTCAAAATTTGTCAAAAGTAATGAAAAGTTAAGGCATGATAATTCGTAAAAAGCGTTTATATGATTTTTATTAATTAAGTGAATTGGAAATGGTTTAAATTACGGCCATTACATTGCGCGACGATATAACGAGATATTTTGAATTTTTAAAATCCTTTCACAACAGATATACCAAAAGATTGAATCCTAAAAACGCACGTTCGAAACCATTATTAAACATGCAGAGCCACAACAACCCTAAAACCTATTACTTAAACGCCAATATTTTATTCAAACGGCTGTACCCTGGCATGAATTTGTAAATACCACTCCCATAAAATATTTCGCAGAGGGAAATTCACGGCATCACTCAGCGGGTTCACTCGATCAATTGCAGTGAAAGAAATTTCACTAAAACCTTTGAACGTTGGTCTGTTTTACGGCTGCTTGGATGACGTCATTTATCTTCCGGAGCTGCGGGCTCGTACCCGTCATGTTGGCTCACATTTGACGTCAATCGTTTTGTCCCTGTCATGCGAGGGAACCTGCTATAGTTCGATTGTAGTTCGATTCAGCCGGTTTGCTTGTTTCTCAATGGCAGGGAAACAAAAGAATCTTTTGAGCGATGGGCTTGGCAACAGGGAAAGTTTATAGTAATAATTTCCTGCCAATATTTCTTATATACAGTTTCTGTAGAACATAATATATTCAGTTACATTTACATTACATATTGATTAACTAGCGGCCTTTCTCACTTGTTGGAGGAGGGGATAAAGGGCCTAGAGTTTTATGGAATCAATGGGGTGATGGTCTAGAAAACTCACACGAATGTGCAATGTTTATACCACGAAAATAATTTTGTTAAAGCTGATCGTAGACTGTTGGGCGATGGGCTAGCAACATGTTACCAATGTTCCATATAACATCACAACCCCAATATTCATTCTATAACGACCTTAGAAATATTTTCGTCTCTAATGTTCTGTCCAACACGGGATCAGAGAATGTGAATGTATACTGACTGTGGAAATAATCTTCGAGACAGAGCTTACATAAAACGATATTTACATTTATCTATAATTGTTTTAAAGCCTGTAAATATCACTATTTTAATCGAATTTCCATAATATATTGTAAAGGAAAATAGTTTCATTTTAATAAATAAAAGAGGGCGTGAGTATATTGTTTGAATAGAATATTAATTTCTTCACATAAATCTATAAAAAGTAACTTCGAACCGACGAAATAAATTATATATTTGGTAGTTTTTATAATCAAAGTCATTTAGCTATTTATTGCGGAGTGGAAAATTTATCCACTACATTAAAATAAACATTTGTAAAATCACATACATGAGCATTCATATAAATAAATAATTATGAATACCTGGTTTCGCTAGTTCAGCTCTCGATATTCTCAGAATTATCTTTACCCAAGCAGTCTATTCAATCAAACCATTGTTTGCAGAGCTGTTAGAATTTAACAAATACCACATAATTCGAAGTAAAGAGTCAAGCGTCTTCTTCTTATTTCTTTTCTCTTATTTTTTTATTTTTCAGGTAGTCATGAAATTGGTAATACAGATTTCCTTACTTTTATCTAATCCAACGGTAAGTAGTTTAGGTTAGTTTAGCATCAAAAATCGTCTAAGTATGTATCTCTATCAAATTCTAAGAATACAAGTAATTCACATTGACGTCATCTAATCCCTTTCGGGGTGGACAGAACCTTGGAGATATAATATCTCCTAGGTCACTTTTAAGCATGAATATTGGGAAGGCCACCTCATATGGAACACTGGTGACCAGGGCCCTTACTCCACTAATTAACTTTGACAGCCACTCAACTGCGAGGCTATAGCGATAAATCTGCATCTCGGCCGTAAAAGTGGCACTCTGCTAATATTTTGACAGCCAGAATAGCGCCATAATAGCGAGTCAATGGCACTTCAGTGGCTACTCAAAGTACAGAAATTATTGTCTATGGATTACAACAATTTTAAAAACTGTTTGCACTGACAATGCAGCAATTTCAATTAATGCATATTGATTTAGCAGTTAAAAGTTTTAAGTTCATAACGTAAACGTAACTAAAAACGTAACTGAAAAAATATTTTAGGTTTTTAATTGAAACTAAAACTACTAACTGAGTGTGTGAGTGTACATTAGAAATTGACCATAAACAAAGAAAGCTGTCAAAACAATAGTAGAGTACCAAATGAAGGCTATTGAACTAATATTTAGGCATGTCAGACGCAGAAGTATTTCGATAGCGTTTCAGTGGCCAAAATTTGTTAGTGGAGTGCGAAAAGTGTCAAATTACGGCCATTGAACTGCCACAATGTCGACACTGAAGTAATATTGTGGCCAATATGAATTAGTGGAGTAAGGGCCCAGTTGCTAACCTCTCACCCAATAGATTCCATTCACCTCTTGCCCCTTAATCACCTTTTATAACATACCGGTAGGAACGACAGAAAGTTTATTCTTTTTACATCCCAAAACCAGATTCTTATTATTCTAAGTATCTATGCAATTTAATATATACATTTCTGTCAATTCCCGTTTATTTCGTATCTATTTAAACGCGCTATCTAGTTTACCCAGCGCAAAAGGACTGGGAGAGATGGACCGGACAGCTCATATCCCGGTCGCAGGAATAAATTTCCATCTCGGAATGTCTGCAACTCAAAGAACTCCGCTCGATGTCTCAGAAAATAGCTCCCGTTCGGTTATTTGCTCCCATTGGGGGCGGAAGGATGTATGAGATAGTCGTGTAAAGTTACAAAGGTTGTGGGGTTTGGAATACAGGTTTTGAGGTCCATTTTTGTAGGAAATGTATGTTTTTGTGATAAACATCACTAGTTTGGTGAGGTAATATATAATTGTTTTTGTGAAACATATTACTAAGTTGTGAGAAAAATATGATGATTCAATCTACTGTGCCTTTAAAAAGGATTAAATAGCGGTTGCGTTTCTTAAATAGTGACAAACACCATCAATGTCCACTGGTTATACTGATTCATTTTACGCATTTCCACATTAGCATAGAACTGTTCCTTATTAAAGCTTTCTCTAACACTGAAACAGACCTACTTCATAAAGTTCACTCCCCATTATCTCTATACAAAATAATTATAACAAATTAGTAAGTAGTTACTAGTACTCAGAATCGGCATATTAAGTACCTTTACATTCATAACTGTAAAATGAGGTAAGAAAGCAAAAAATAAAATTAACCCAACAACACTTAAATAATCGCAACCTCTAAAAATTCGCAACGTGACTTATCTGTAGTCCCAATTTCCGACGCAGCCTATGTCGGCGCTTTCGCCGCGAGAGGGCGCTAAGAGCGAACCCCTGTTCAGGTGGGTCAAGGGCCTCAGCCGAGCTTTCGAGAGGCGTATAAATATTTTACGTCACCTTTAGCGACCTATTCTGTTACTTTGTAGGGAAAATTTGTGTGTGAAAGGATTAGTTTTTTTAAAGCTGTTTTTTTTATTTGCGGGATCGGTAGGCTGGATTAGGATGTGGTTCTTGTAAATTCGACTCTCAATTAATGAATGCTTTCTGTACAAATTGGCTCGAAGGTTAGTTTTTGTGTCTTCTGATTTTTATTAATGGCGTATATATTCATACAGTGCATTTTCAGTAATAAAACATTAACTCATATGAGCATTAGCAGTTAAAATAATTTACTCCTGCAATTGGTATAAAGTGGTCAAAACACAATTAATACCTAATATTTAAGTTTAATTTATTAATCACCAATAAGTAAACGAGATGTTATAAATTCACATACATACACATCATACCACATATCGTCTCATAATTTTATAGATATATCACTTATTATAGATCAAGATACCAGGCGCACATATATCGTAATAGTTACAAAGTAATTGTCAATGATTCTCTAACAGAATCAAGGCGTGTGCACAGGGCGTATGAAAGGGAGACCTTGACAAATGTTTACGACAAATAAAGACCTAGTTACAGGAGAGTTTTCGCGCAAAAAATGACCGAAATGCGTGGCCGAAATTGCGGAAGGACTTTCGCTTAAATGTCTCATAAGTTTCCGACAATATTAGCTCTCCGTTTCTTGGTTTCGTGTGGGATAAGAAGTTCTGGAGTGTCCTAAATTAGATATAAATTAATTGGAAAAAAGTGAATGTATTTTTGGTACTTTACAGTTTATATAATTTCAGCTAAACATGATGTTCATATTCTTTAGGTTTTTATTGTATATTTTATATCAATTTAACGTGATGAAATTGTTATACTACCTTTTTCATTTTTTTCCTATTTAATAATGTATATTCTTTTTCACATCTTTTCCCACTAATACCTACCTATTATTTTTATTTGTACCTGCTACTTACACAATGATTATATTAACTATTAAAAAGGGCAAAATCAAATTCTATAGACCTCTATGTCATTGCCTGTACGCTGTTTGACTTTCCCATACATCGGTGGGGCGCGCGGGACAATTGATTTGGCAAACACTCCAGTACACTCATTAACAAAAGCGTAAAATTAAACAGAAAATAAATTGAAACGCTGCCGAATAGCAATAGACTGATTGCAGCTTATTGTGCCTTTAATTTATTGGGCGATCAATAATTATGGGCTTCATTGCGGGATATAGCTGGGTTCCGGGTCAGGTAATGAAAACTGAAGCCTTTGTGTTCAAATCTGAATAATGAAGCGCGGAGTAGCTCTTCTATTGTTCAAATTAAATTTGCATTGAGGAAGGGAAGGAGAGTAATACCTTAATTGCTTTTTTGTAAAGTGTTACCAAGATATTGCAGCAAACTTTTAGCAAATATTTGTGTTCTTATTATTATATTTCTGATGTGAGGTAAGTTATGTTTTTGTGGAGGTTATATTTCTGTCGACCCAAGAAAGAATAACAAAACATCAATACTATGACTATACCTGCATAGTGTTATGTGTTGTATAACTTCTGTGTGAATAGTATAAGTCAGTTCCCGACTTATACTATTCACATGTATGACTTTACATGAATAATTAATTGACTTACCACGACTAAACTACTTCATTAACCCTATATCTTGGCATACGCCTTTTAAGAGACTTATTCATACATTTATTTCCACGCCATGTATTTTTGTTTTATATATTTCCTCATCCACGCTACAAGTCAGCTAAAATTCATCTCGCCAAGTGTTTAAATCCTCCGGTGTAGTCTCCGTAATATCTTAGCAGCTCATGAACTTGCAAACAGGCCGCGCCAAGTCCTAGCATTAGGAAATGAGAGCGCATGTTGCACTCTAGTGGGACCATTCATCGTTGTCGACTGTTCTTTGTTGGAGCTAATACGTGTAGGTAATGCAATACGTAGGGGCAACCCCGTGCGGGACAGAGACAGATGGGCGGCCGCAGTTAAGGCGAGACAAGGACGAATGGATATTGTCTGTGGCGGCACAGTCTTGAAATTGCCTTCCGCGGTTTCCGAATAAATCCACAACGACTTATGAACGTGACGGTACTAAGAGGAAGCTGCTTGCTTACTTGGGAGATTTTTCAAACTAATTTAGTGCTGGATGAAGTTTCGACTGAATGTGGAGAACGGTTGTAATGTATGCGCTTGAGAATGGGAATTGGAAGAGTGAGAAGGCAAGAAATATTATAAATACGTTGGTAGTATATAAGTAATTGAGTAATAAGGTACATAGATGCACATCTAACCAGTGTAGAGGGGTAGGTAGCAATTACGTATTCCCATTTTTCTCAATGCTGGTAAAACATTAAGTACGATTACTCGTAAAGCAAAATACTGATAAGTTAAAACGTAATAACGTAATATTTGTTTAAATAAATTAATGTACTCAATTATATTGAGGCAATCTATCTATCGTGAAATTTTGACATTTTAGTATATCAAGATATGGGAAAGGTAAATAGAATGTAAGAAACCGAATTTACACGTATTAGGATATAAATAAAGGTTGGATCAACATAGAAACTACCTACCAAAGTATCTACCAATATTCACAAATCCCCTATATGTACGAACAAAAAGTAATCATTAAATTGCTTTACTAACATTAATAAAGAAACTATTCTAGAAAGTCTTTCAATAACGCTAAGACCGGAGAATTCCTAATAATTTGTGTCACATCAACATTACCAGACCAGTATAACCTGACCTTTATCACGCACAAATCTTTTGGCGAATCAATGCCTATTGGAAACACTGTGTACTGTGTACGGTATTGGATCAAAGGCGGAATAATATTCAAAATTATTTAATCAATACATTCTCTATTGAGTAGGCACATCATCTTTGTCGGTAAGTTAATCCCTTGTCAGAAACGGGTCGGATCCACGCGTAGGGGTGTACGTTATTGCCAATATTCGTAATCCGGTTATCTGTGAAACTCCTGGGAATTTCCTATCATGTTTGTCCTAAAAATATAAACATTGCTTGGAAATTTTATTTTGCATAGGATTATTTACTTTCGTTAGGTGACATACTGAAAAAGAATGATGTTACAATGTTTTCCGTGCGTGTGTTTGTAGGTGTATGAATATCAACGAAGCCGTTTTATCATTAGATAGAAGTACATTTATGATGTTGAAAGTACCTATATTATAGGTACTTCTGGCGTCACTAGTCCTGGATGATAGCCATTTAAACGTAAAAAGCGGATTCTCAAAACAAACTTAGTGTACAACTGGAACCATAACTTCTTAATAATTTTTGTTTTACCTTTCAACATTTATGATGTACATGTAATTATGTTCCTTCCTAAATTAGCAATTCAATACCCCGTCGAAATTCCCACATCATCTACAACACACACCCAATTTCTCCCGGCGTCACTTCTGTTTGAGCATGCTCAGATTACCTTATAGATTAACAAACAACGGGGGATTACGTTGAGTGGAATAAAACGGAGCTGTTAACCTGTCGAGAGGGATTCAATTTATTGTTTGACGAATAAAACGCGTTTGCGAATGGAAATTGGCCCTTGAAAGTGATTCGTTGCGATAACATTGAGGGTTATTGGTTATTATTGTTTCTGCGTAGAGAAAGTATTTTATAATGTGATACAAAATAATCCATTATTTACTCACGTTATTTTATGATACACATTGTGATAGGAATAAAATTTAATTACTTCAAAAGATTGCTTGTCAGATAAATTTATAATCTGACAAGCAACTCAGCTAAACACAGCAGCTTTACATTTTACATATGATTGCAATGTTTTATGGTTTTTTATTAATTGTTTCTAGATCGATATGAAGTTCTTAGACAGTATGTTTGTCGAAAAGGATCGTGAGAACTGTTCAATTCCGATATACAACCTAAAACATAATGTAGGATCCAATAAAAGATGACTTTATGCTATTCACCCTTATAGAGTAAAGGGCGTTACTGTATCAACCTATGTACTGTATATCTTCTTATTAAATACGAATAAGTGTATCAACTACACCGGGCCGCCATTAAACCCCAAGAGGCAACGGAACTCGGCCGTCAGCCGTCCTGGATCATTCATTCGATCCTAATGTCATTTTCAATTTGCTCATTCACTGATCCGTTTCATGATGGCGGAGTTTCGATCTCAATCTGAACGGAAAGGTAAACTTTTTGAATTAATGGGGATGCATTTATGATATAACCACAGATAATATAATACTGATATAACTAACTGTATAATATTTTATTATATGCAAATTGTTAGGTTTATTGAGTGTACCATTATATTCCTATATTTCTTACATTACACAGTTATGTAAAGATGCCTAAGACTTGAGTGTCTGTACATACATACATATCACGTCATTTTCCCTTCAGAAGGTAGGCAGATATAACGGATCCCCCTTGGCTCGATCCTGAGTAACCACTTTCGCGTCATTGAATTTCTTGGCAATTATTTTTATTTTTCTTTATTCTAAACTAATACTTTTTTAAAGGCGAGGGTAATCAACGCCGAAAAATTTATCACATTTTACTGCATACCGGATTAGTAATAGTTATTTAATTTCAATAGTACTTTTTTTTCGAGTAGGTACTTCCAGTTTATATTCACCTTTAACGAATGTAATAACCGTGATTATAGTCTAGAAAAAAAAACAAAACACAAAATGAGTTTATGTTTACATAACGTACCGCAAAATTTAACCTGTATTATATCGGGGGTAGAACCCAAGTAACATAATATATTTTAATCTCCGCTTAATTAATTGTTTAATATTCGTTTTATACATATTATACATTAAAAGATAATTTAAAAATTAAGTGTATCAGTATAGAAAGTGTTTGAGTATAAAAAAACAGTACGTAAACATGGCACGGACAACAAAGGCAGCTATCGAAAAACTGACGGCGGTTATTTCAAACTTCGAACAGAAATTTGAGGATATAAACATGGAATTGAAGCAGTATCGTAATATTGTATGCAAACAAGGCTTGCTTATAGAGGAACAACACACCATGATTGAAACCATGATGCATATGATGTCAGCGCAATCAAAATCCAAGGGTGACAATCGTGAACCACACTCACCTGACAATACCTCCTATGCCGACATAGCCCGCAGCACAATGCCAGCCAGGTTCAGCACTCCACCAACGCTGAACGAATCCGGCCCTTTAGCCCTGACCACTTGTGAACCACAAGACACTGACACTGGCACCATCATGGACTTGACATCAACAGCAACAACAGCTCCCAAATCTTCGACTTCAAGAAGCACTAGGGCGCATGCTCGTGCTTTGGGTCGGCTCAATGAACAAGTCATAGTTTCAAATGTGGACCGGCACCAGAAACAAAGTAAGAAACCAAAACCTGTGTGCGTCTCGACTCCAGCTTCGGGTAGTTCCAAGATAAGGACTAAGGATGGTGAAACCGGATCGCCTCGCCGTGCTCCAAGTGCCAAAGCTTCGGCTGGAACCCTCCGCGCTGCGCCCCCACGCATCTGTAGCCTCCATCTATTCAACTTCAGCAGCGAGACCACCTCTGAAGATATCATGGGGCATCTCTCATCTACATTAGGCGTCGGTGATACTTCGTGTGAGAAGTTGCAAACGAGAGGTGATTACGCATCCTTCAAGCTTGATGTACCGATGGCGAAATCGAGATCAATTCGCAATCCTCGAATCTGGCCCGATGGTGTTCAAGTACGTAATTATCATGTAATCCTTCCAAAAAACTTAAAAACTCATCGCACAATAGTCAAACAAAAATAACCTCAAACACACTCCGAAGTCAACACTTTACTATACTACATCAAAATGTAAGATCAATTACAGGTAAAACATCAACACTTGAACTAATTTTATATAAATATAAACCAAGTATACTCGTTTGCACTGAAATATGGTGTAAAAACAGCGATATACAACGTGTACGCTTGTCGAACTATGAACTGGCAAATTATTATTGTCGTTCGAACATTAATCACGGAGGCGTTGCCCTTTATGTTCGCAACGCATTCCAATACAAGCCACGCCCTGACTTACAAAGTATTGCAGTCGAGTATCATTTTGACTGCACCGCAATAGAACTTATTACATGTAAATTAATTGTTGTTGGTATGTACCGTGCTGGAAAAGGTGACTTTAAAATTTTCTTGTGTTCATTGGAACTTTTATTATGTAAAATCATAGACGAAGGCAAGAGGTTTCTGTTGGTCGGTGACATAAACGTAGATTTTCTGAAGGATAACTACGAACGCCGTAGTTTAAATGATTTGTTGCAATGTTATAACTCGCATAACATTGTTGATTTCCCTACTCGCGTGTGTAACACATGCGAGACTTCTTTGGACTGTGGGATTGTTGCTCGTGATGATTGTGCCGTCACCGTAAGGCCCGTTCAAACGGCAATTAGTGACCACGACGCTCAGTATTTTACTATAGAAACGGTATCAATCGACTGTAATAGTAATAAGTATACGTTGAAACGAATTTTTAACAACGACTCCTTATCTAACTTTTATATTGACATCGAGAATTATAATTGGACATTTATTAAGAAACATGACATAAATATAAATCAGAAATTTGATAAATTAATTAATATATTGACATCACTAATTGACATTCATTTTCCATTAAAAAAGATATATCAAAGTAAAACAAGATCACCTTGGGTAAGCAGCGAGCTCTCGGAATGCTTATCGAAATTTGAAACCTTCTGTCAGATACGACAGCAGCATCCTACCGTAGAACATATAACCCAATGCGTCAATCACTACTCACACTTAGTTAAGTCAATTAGTCTTCGCGATCGCCGCAAGTACTATGACGATAGGATAAATGGTGCAAAAAACATCTCTAAGGAGATATGGCGCGTCGTGAACGAGCAAGTATCACTACGAAAACCACATTCAGGTCCTAATTTGATGGATGGTGACACTGTAGTTGACAATAGGGAGATTCCAGATCGGTTCAATAAGTATTTTATTACAATAACCGAAAACCTCCCTATATATCCTAATGAAAAAGCAGCCTTAGATCACTTACAGAATTATTTACTACATAGGGATATTCCCAATTTTATTCTACCAATTATCACCACGGACATTTTAAATAAAACTATTAAACGTATGTTACATTCGTCCCATACTTTAGATATATATGACATTTCAGTAAGAGTTCTCCTGTCTATATGGCCTATTTTAGTTGACAAATTATGTAAATTAATCAATGACATGTTTATTTCCGGTACTTATCCCGATGCGTTAAAGTGCACTAGAGTTTGCCCAATATACAAGGGAAAGGGTGACAAGACACGGGTGGAGAGTCACAGACCTATCACCATAGTCCCCACCTTGTCCAAAATAATTGAGTCCATATTGTCACTGAGCCTGACGGAGCATCTTGAGGGAAATGGTCTGCTTAGCGACGCGCAGCATGCTTATCGGAAGCGTCGGTCAACAGCTGGTGCTGCGTACGAAGTTATTGACGCCATCATGACGGGCTTGGACGATAGGTATGTGGCGGCCGGGATCTTCTGCGACTTGACGAAGGCTTTCGACGTGATCCGACCGAGCCTTCTCGTTAAAAAATTAGAAGCATACGGAATAAGGCAGGGCCCACTTCGCTTGTTTTCATCCTTTTTGGCTGATCGAAAACAGGCGGTTGAAATAGCTGCTGGCGGGCATAGATTTCGGTCTCCGATGGGCAATATTTCAATCGGTGTCCCACAAGGATCATCCCTAGGAAATATATTATTTTTGACATTTATTAATGACTTGACATATTATATTACGGACGGAATTATATTATTATTTGCTGACGATACAACGGTTGTAGTTTGTGCGAAAACGTATGACGACCTAAATATAAAAATTAACAAAGTACTCAAACAGTTGCACGACTGGTTCTCGAGCAACGGCCTAATATTAAATGACTCAAAATCATCGGTGCTATTGTTCTCGATAAAGGAGATGGCGAGGCCTGCTGCTGTGCGCTGCCCGATACCATTCGCGAGTGCATGTCGCTTTTTAGGTTTCACATTAGATTCCAAGTTGAATTGGAAAGGCCACATCCAATCGCTATGTGAAAAACTGAGTGGGGCGGCCTATGCGTTGCGTAAGCTGAGACCACTGGTATCGGGTTCAGTGTTAAGGCAAACGTATTTCGCTCATTTCCATTCCATTATGTCCTACGGGGTCCTGCTCTGGGGTGACTCTGTCGACGTGAATCGCGTTTTTGTCCTTCAGAAGCGGGCCCTTCGGATTCTGGATGGAATGGGGCCTCGTGAGACGTGCAGAACTGTATTCCAGAAGCATGGCGTAATGACACTTCATTCCGTTTACCTATATGAGGTGATGGTCCTTGTGCGGAAGAGGCTAAGTTCGCTTGGGCGCCGCGTGGGCAGCGAACGGTCGCTTCGTAACGCGGGGCGGCTCGCGGCGGTGGCGCACCGCACGAGGTTCGCGCGCAGGAACCCTAGGGTGGTGGGGCCCAAGTATTACGAGCACCTTCCCACTGAAATTCGTAATATTAAGGATGACGAAACGTTCTGCCACCGACTAAAGAAATTCTTGCTGGACAGCGCGTTTTACTCTGTAAAAGAGTACGAGACGAAACAGTACTAATGTACATATTGTATTTTAAATTATTATTTTGTTATATTGTACTATTATTATTATTATTTTATTTTGACATTTTAATTTTATATAATTGCAAATTTCAATGACTATCACTGTAATCTTTAGACATCTATTAATTGTATTTTTTTATGTGGACATTGTTACAGTGAAATAAATAAATCTAAATCTAAATCTAAATCTGTATTTTCCCTGCCATATTTTAAACGAAGATTTTCCGCGTGACATTACTCTACACTTTTCAAGTGTTACACAACCATTTTACACCGACCCTTCCTTTTAAAGTCGCGTCTCAATTTCAAGGGTTCTTATTAAACTGGTTAAGAAAGTCGACGTGACATGCAGGTAGTAAGTAAAACTGGAAGACATGAGTTTGTCACGTCATATTACTTGATTTTGTCGCCATGCCGTGACGGCACATGGGTACTTACATTGTTTATTCCAAATCGTATTTCGGTACGTACCTACTTGCTACATTCGACTTTATGTCAAGGATTTTATTACATCGCGTAAAACCTGCGAGGTGAGCCTGATTATATTTTGTTATAACTTCTTTTATGGCTGGGCGGTATAATTCAATGACAATCTAATTATTAAGAAAGCAGAGAGTAATAATATTATTGGTTTAGCGGAAACATCGTAAAGAAATCTACTTTGTTATACTGTGGATAGGTATAGTCATATATAAATATGAGTTACCTGATTTATAATAATATTCAGTAGCCTATTCCACCAATTGAACTAGCCCTTTGTAAAGTTCGTTTAAGTCTACTTGTGCTAACTGTACTAGTCAACGTATATTCACAATGTTTTGCATCTTCGTAAATAAGGTATGAATATCATAACGTAAATATGTAAGTCCAATGTATTTTACTAATCTTCATAATAAATATATGCAATAAATTTTATGTCGTAAATGTCATCTATAATATAATGTATATTACTCACGCACGCGTCAATAGAAATAGGATTATCTATGGAATGAATTGAATTACTATTGCTAATCTCATAGGTAGATGTCCTACACGTCACGTAGTCCGGGAATATCGTATCAATGACATATTCATAGGAATTCACCTTTAGAAACCTGGTAATACATTGTAGATTGTTGCACTGGGTATTATCGTATATGGTTAATACATATCTCTGCAGATAGAAAAGTATAAGAATAGGTGATGAGTTTATCTTATCTTGGTTTAACACATTAAGTGTAAGTAGTACACCTGATACCTATGCTAAAAGAGTAAATCCTTTTACAGAAAAAAAACATGGCACTTTCAGGGTAAAGTGTCAGCTGTCTAAAACCTGATTAGTGGGGTTTTATTGGGTACAATTATTTAGTATAAGTCCATCTAGTGAAGAAAGAAGTTTTATTAGCTATAGTTGTTTTCCCATATAAGATAAAACACTACAATGTAATTCATATATATCAAAGCAGCATACGAAACGACTCTATTCTCACATTAACTCTACCAAACTGCTGTATCAACCTAGAACAGCCCAGGAAAAAAGGAGAATCGAGCACCGCAAAGGCAGTGCAAACCGAAACGCAGTTATAAATTCAAAGGCATAATTAAGCGTTCCACCCAGACACGTCCGATCTTAACAAAGTCACAAAGAAGTCTGCAAACTCGTACACAATGACAGATCTTTTTCATTTTAAAAGGCCGTCGCCTCCTGTTACGGGAGGACGCGGGTTACGTGACTGCATTAGCCCGGCATGATTACTCAAAGGCTCACGTGTCGGAAAAGATGGGAACTTATACACAGTAATGACAATACTGGTGCGGACGTGATTCTATTTAGGAATGGGAAGGGATTATTCCGACTGTCTCCGCGACGAGTAAATAAGCGTAATTGCGAACCACTTGGACGGGGAAAGTTTCGGAATAAAAGTGGTGGAGGGTTCTTGTTTTAGATGGATTGATAAGATGAAGTCTTACTATGGGCCAAGTCTATTTATGTGTTTAAGCGCAAACGCAGTTCAATATCATATCAGTAACAGTGTGATCACAGTGATGTGTGTGGTAGTGGATTAGCAAAGCTGTCAAATTTCACCATTGTAGTAAGCCAAAGTGTCAAATTTCGATTTAAAAATGGCGTAATTTGTATTGCTAATCCATTACCATCTTCATACTATTACTGATCTATAATAGAACTGATATTTTGCAAAAAGCTTTAGTGAACTAAGGTTTCACTCAGGTTATCTGGCTTGTATAATTTAAACAACCATGTAAATATCGATCGACTGTTATGTAACTAATGTAGGTTCCAAGTTAAAATGGCTTTAGAAGTACCTCTCTCACTCGCTCTGGTTATCTATGCCAGTAACTACTACTAGTATAATATTCTAATATATGTGTCTCTACCTACCCCTTTATAGGGAAACGGGCGTGATGTGTATGCATGCATGAAGAAGTCTCCTTAATAGCCGAATATAAACGTTGAGGTTTATGGATATTATGAATACAAAGTGTTTAGTTAGAGTCGAAAAAAAACTAAGCATCTTGTATCTCTGTCTAACACTCTGTAATGAAATACGTGTGAAAAGTGGAATTCAATATGTGTAGCAAGTTTTACAATGCTTTTACACAGGAATATTTCACATTCTTCCGATTCTACTAATCCACGATGTATGACTGATACTTCTTCATACATACATAGAAATCACGCCTGATTCCCTGTAGAGCGGTAGGCAGAGATCATAGATCCCCATTTGTCCCGATCCTGACAGAACACTTTCGCTTCATTGACGCTCATACTCCTCCTCATACACACTCGGCCGTTATAGGTACTTCTTACGTCACCCTTTTTTAATATGGCGTCTATATGACTGTCATATGTACTTGTAATGACTGAATATGTTAGTTCCATGAAATCTGCTTATTGAAATACCAGTGTAATCTCAAAGCGTATTAATATAATTCCTATTTCAATCCACACTACTAGTTGAAGACGTAAACTTGGTCCGCTGTAAATTCTGTACATGAATAATAGATAGCGTAATCTGTACTGCATGTTTCATAGCATTTACTATGAGCACACATCTCACGTACTACAAGGGACGTGTGTTTGAGTGATTAAAATTAACCAGTCAATTATCGTGTGAACAAACACAATAACAATTGCGAAATTGTTTATATGGGTGACGTTACCCCTAATGAGAAAGGGGATTTACGATTATTACCTCCCTGTTCGTTTTAAATAGATATTAAAATTTCTAATTTGTTTATTTTGGTCGTTTAAAATGGTGTGTGAATATGAAATAATATAATTATATTTAACTAGAGTATCATTTACGTAGATAATACTTCACGATAAACGCTTATTCGTGGAATTACTCTGTTTTCTACTAGAATTAGTACCTATAACAAATATTTTATTATGAATTTAATATCTTGAGTGTGAAATAAATACAGTGACTCGAAACATCTATAGTAATTACATAACATAGACTTTACGTCTTTTGTATGGACACTCCCTTTTTTATTATGGCGGGGTAGGCTTGAGCCACTCAAAGTTAGTTATATTATTATGGACAGTAAAGTCTAGTCAGGATAATATTACGAAATTCACTCTGGTCTAACTAATTTATTATCTTAACACAACTTTATATCCAAAATATATCGATATAACCCAGTCCAAGATAAAACTGAAATTCAACTACACATTTTACCCAAGCCCTAACTCAAAACTCAGGTACACAATTCCCTGAAAACACGCTTTGTAACAAAATAAATTCTGAAATTCATAAGTGTGTTTAGTTTGATACGCGACGTTGTACTGAGAAATTGAAACTTACTACTATATAGGATGGGATTCGGTTCGCGGAAAACTCCGGAAACATTTTGATTGTGCAAACAACAATCAGTTTTTCAATCAAAAATACAATAGACGATAGGTAACCAAGGTATCCTGTTGAACTAAGCGGGTAGAGGATTTGAATAGAATGTAGTTTGTAATACATACATACATACACATCACGCCTGATTCCCTGTAGAAGGGTAGGAAGTGATCACGGATCCCCATTTGTCCCGATCCTGACAGCCCACTTTCGCTTCATTGACATTCATACATCTTCTCATACACTCTCGGCGGTTATAGGTACACCTAACGTCACCTTTTTCAATATAGCGTCTATCTGACTGTTATATGTCTTGGCCGGCCCCTATGTAACCGCCCTTCCACTTCACTCATATAATATATGTTATGTTATATATCGATGACAGCAAGAATATTATATTCCTTTTGTCAATCTGCTATCATTCATCTATTGTATGTTGAATATTGTATGTAATTGATGTGGATGTCTCAATATCATCATCATCATCATCAGCCTGTATCAATCCACTGTTGGACATAGGCCTCCCCCAAATGACGCCACTTCTCCCTGTCAGTGGCCGTTCGCATCCATTCGATGCCGGCCAACCTGCGCAGGTCGTCTTCCCACCTTGCCGGGGGGCGCCCCACACTACGTTTACTGAGACGCGGTCTCCACTCTAGGACTTTTTTGCTCCAGCGACCATCAGTCCTTCTGCATACGTGACCAGCCCAACTCCACTTCAGCGTGCTAATTCTTTTCATAATGTCGGTAACTTTAGTTCTCTGGCGTATCACCTCATTTCTGATGCGATCTACCAGAGAAACCCCGAGCATCTTCCGCTCCATAGCACGCTGAGCGACCTTGAATTTGTGGGCTAGTCCCGCAGTGAGTGTCCACGTCTCAGATCCGTACGTCATAACGGGGAGCACACACTGGTTGAAAACCTTAGTTTTCAGGCATTGTGGTAGAGACGACGTGAGAACATGCCTTAGCCTTCCAAATGCTGCCCATCCCAGCTGCACTCTTCTGTCCGCCTCCCTCATAAATGTCTCAATAAAGATATTATTATTATGAGTTAGCTGCCGTATAAAGAGTTGTCTGGGATACATAAGTTTTTCCAATGGGCTTCTGAGCCACTTATGATTATGCTCAGCTTATGATGGCTTGGCTGTAGCTTAGTTTATGATTATGTCGATTGCGGTTTTGTAAGATGTTTCTTAAAGGTTTTTTATGTCGGAAGTTCAAGGAAGTTTTGTTTATCATATGTATATGTATATCATACATACTGTGTTTCGTTCATATTTATCTCACTAAAACTTCAATCGGAAACGAACATTTTCTCTATGTGAAGTAATAAGGTTAATTTACTACCACGTAAGGTATATATCTGAGAAATAATATATACCACTAAATTGTCTAACAATCATAAAGCTGTACCTACATATGTAGTATAAGCAATTTCTAACTAACATCTGCAACAGTAAAACGCAACGCTTCACTCTAAAGCCGCGTTTACAGAACACTGAATTGTGCGAAGCATGAAATGAAACTAACACAGACTGATGCAGACTCATTTCTTACTACTGCATATTAGCTGTCAACGTGAGTTATGAAAGGAGAACAATTCTGAAGCATACGTCACGGCTCATGGTGTCTCCTTGAAGAAGACTTATTGCTTTGCGAAACTCTTTGGAACATAACCTCCTTTGTTTTGTGGTGACTGGCCATTTTGTTTTTTTTTTGGCGGTTATTATTGTCATTGGTAAAAGAAAGTACAGAAAAACATACGTACACATTACGTTTATTATTTGTGAAGGAGTATATCAGGTATTGAGTAAATTACTAGTAATACTACGAATTTTTAAGACGCTTGATAGGACTACGAAGGAACAGAATTACATATTACGTTATATGAACAAAAGTGGTCTGTCAAGATCGAGACAAATAGGGTTCCGTGATCTCTAACTACCCATCTACAGGGAATCAGGCGTGATGTGTATGTCTGAAAGTTGAATCATCTTATTAAATGAGCTACATACCTCACTAAACAGATGAATATTCGTAAACAAATGACTATCACGCATATTATTTATACAAGAGTAAACAGAAATATGGGGCGAGTAAAAAGCCTTATTACGAATTATACCATTGTACGAGTATAGCGCTTTTTAAACGTTAATCAAACTTATAAGCTCATCCACTCAACACCAAAATTACCATCTATTCATACATTTCCCTCCACAATAATAAACAGAGGACATGAAAATAACCTGTCACTTTGGATCCCTGGCCACTCCGACTGCATTTACGACTTGAATGCACCGCAATGTCGCATAAACAAAACGCACTGAATAAAACATTTCCCTCGTGGAATTGTCTAGTGCACTGTAATAACTAATTTTCATATTTTGCATTAACGGTGCTTAGGTCTTATATAACATATACATTACATACATATATTCACGCCTCTACGTTCCCATGGGGATCTTCTTCACTTCTTCTTCTTTACAGCACTAATTCGCCCACCGTAGGGCATACGCCTCTCCAATCTTCCTCCAATGTGCGCGGTTTTCTGTTTTTCTAGTCCAGAGCGAGCCAGCCACCTTCGACAGATCATCAAACCATCGGGCAGGTGGTCTGCCGACACTTCTTTTTAGCTGTCTAGGTCTCCATTCCAGGACGCGCTTACTCCATCGTCCATCATCTCTACGACACACATGTCCGGCCCAAGCCCATTTCAGCCGGTTTTATCCCAAGAGGATAGGCACAGACTATCGATAGCCACCTGGAACGATCCTGAACAATCTCTCTTGCTTCAATCACACCCATTAACCTTCTCATACATGCTCTTCTGTTCTTCACACTACGTACATGGCTTTGAGAAAAATGTCTCCAATTCGATCGATATATATTCTACGTGGCCTACCCAGTCCAACTGTTACTTCCATGTTGACCTTAAAGATTCCTTTACACATATACATTGATGTCATTTAATCCCTTTCGGGTTGGACAGAACCACAGAGATATTATATCTCCTAGCTCTCTTTTTAGCATGAACATTGGGGTTGCCATGTCATAATGGAACATTGTCTTAAGTTAGATGTAAAAAAACGTCATAAATGACGTCCTACAGAAGGATAGATATCTAAGCATTTTCGATATTGCTGATCCTGGCAAACCTCTTTTTGTTTATAGTTTCGTTAATTTTAAAGTATGAATAATCGTACATACATTGATAACACAATAAGTGCATAATCTACATATGGTATAGTTATTTATCTATATTTATCTATATTGTTCAAATTTTATAGTATTTGTAAATGTGTATTCGTATGTTGCATTTTGCAGGGAATCACATTTTTGTTTTCACAATATTGTTTGAAATCAACAATTTTTCCAGAGATGCATGTAGATATAGATAAATGGATGTAGATATATGTGTTTATAAATATTGTCTCTAGCCTGCTATATTATAATATAATATGCCTAAAAATATAAATACATATAAGAATAAAGCATAAAAAAGGACAGCGCAAAATCCACATCTCGTAATCCAGTGCGGCGTCACCGCTTAATTGCATACAGGCTGGTGTAAACAGCTTTCGCAAGTTCATGGAATTCACACCTTTGAACCTTCACCGGGACTGAGATGAATTCTTTATGCCACTGCATGTCCTAGCTTTGCGATGCAAATGTACCGAGAGTAATGGTTATGAAAGTGTTTTCTAGGTTTTAGTTGTACAACAAGGCGACACATATACACATGTACTTACAATAAATAGGTATGCAATAATACATAGCTGTTCTAAACATGTATTAATCGTAATATTGTTTTTGAACAACATGCGTAAAGTAGCAGTAGACTACCGTAAGATTCCTATTCATTTATACAAATATTCTTAAGATTTTGCACATTCTATACCTACTCAAATTTTGCATAATCGGATAACAACAGAACAAATAAATCGGATTTGTTTATTTATTAGTTTAGAATATGTACATTCCAGTCGTCTATGGTTCGTCAACAAAGTCAGCAGCACAGTGAAAGTTGAAAATACAAATAATTACTTTCGGCTAAATATTTAGTCAATTGTCATGCCAAACTGGATAAATATGTTTGCTTCGGGATTATATTTGGATCCTCAACTGGAACGAACCGAAGAACAATCAAGAGAAGAATTGCAGCTTCGACTTTGTTTTTCTTCGGTTGTAGCGGCTAGCGGCGTTGTTGTAACCATGGCGACTGAATAACAAGAAGTGCAAACGCCAAGGCATCGGTGTTTGTACTTCAGCCGACATAACATTAGTGGTGAATGGATTAATAAAGAAAAAAAAAAATTACATTCTACATAACAGAGCATACCATAGTACTCATAATGACACCTATGATAAAAATCATAAAACTACTCACCGCTTCAGTATGGATAGGATGTACAGCAAAAAGGAGCCCCGCAATCGCTGCAAACGGCCTCCTTAGTCTTGCGACCTCCTTGCCAGCCTTCGTGACCAAGGCACAGCAAGCTGAATGGAGGACCACGTTGACCAAATGCCACCACCACGGTGACAGACCACAGAGGGCGTGGTTCAATCTGGAAAGAATAGAAAGAGGTGGGATTAGTACACCAAAGAGGTTTTAGTTTGGAGTTTTGTTACAAGACAATATTATTGTACATAAACGAAGCAGAATTCTCATTTTCAGTGAGATTAAAGGTTCTAGTTTCCATCTCCGAAATTGAGCACTGTATTTATATTACGACTGCTAAATATAAATACAGATCGTATCTATTAAAAATTGTTGCTATCGTTTTAGGATTATACACTTTATAGGTATCAGATTTTATGTCACAAAATGTTTCTAAAACCATTTTTTGTAACTTTTACGTCATCACACATATTATATTAGTCGTAAGAATTAAGAAAGCTCATTTCCCAATAACGACAAAAGCTACTACCTATACATACACAACCCAACAATCTAATAGCTCTTTAATCCTACTCTAATTCAAATCCCATTTTCAATTTCTTTATTATACCGAACTAAAGAGTAGGTAAGTATCCGCCTGAGAGCATGCTGCAAGGAATCGCGTCCAACGTGCCAGGAATCACTATTGAGGCTTAGTTTGAATATACGGCGGAGGAGCCAGCCAAATAGCCTGCAGCTCCTCAAACTTTCACATTAAAATGTCTAGGATTTTAGTAAATTATTTGTTTCGATCATTTTTAATGTAAAACATCAATTTTCCACATTTAAAAGCATAGGATGTTAATAAATTATTTGCTCGGATAATTTTTAATGTAAAATAAATTATTTTAAGGTTTATCTAGTATTTTGTTATATGTAGTTATCAGTTTGAGAGATTTATTTGTCATTGAGAAATCGGTTAGCGTAATATCTTACGCCATCTTGGTAGATTAAAAGCTATTCTAATTAACGGATATGCGTTATAAAATTTTCTTTATCCTAGTGTTTATTTCATAGATGACTGAGGGGTAGCAATACGTAAATATCAAACAAACTATCACATACCATTCCCTACCAATTATTATTTGTTAGGAAATGATTCAATGCACATCAAAATACTGAAATGTACACCAAAATATAGCTAAACGCACAGCAAAGGTTAGTTTTGGGTTGGGACTGTATTATCTTGGTGTACACACCAGTACGCCAGTACTATAGGACTGCATTTTCGTATTATCTAGTGTTTCTTTAAACACTATCCTTATTTGTTCAAGGCCTGTTAAAGTGCTGTACGAGTCTATAAATAAAACAAATAAAAACTGTTCGAAGACAACACTAAATCAGGGATGACCATTAACTTGGGCACAAGAATAACGCTAACCATTAGATGTGTTGGGCTGCTTCCAAATAAACTACAGTTTAATTTCCGCATAAAATATGTCTCCAGTGTTACATAAATGTTAGGAGCCAGTGGTCAGAGCTTCCGCCATTTTAACGCTAAGTTATTGGTTATTTACGGAAGCTTTCGACATTAATGAACTAAAATTTATTCATGGAAATACACGGTGTGCTTTCCAGAATTTACAACATTAGAGCAAGGCTCTAGAATGTAGTTGAGCCTCTTTTCAAGTTGGAGTGGTTTCTGGGAACAACAAAATATTTAGCACTACTGACTTACAAACTTATAGTGCGCGCATAAATAAACATGTATTCTCGGAATAAGGACTATAGGTATCACTAACTATAATCTCTTGTAACAGACAAAATAATCACCAAAAGGATGTGAATAATATCACTCTGAATATGTCATTAAATCCCTTCTGGACGTTTATTAACTACATGGAATATGTTGTGTACAGACAGTTCATTAGAATACCAACAATAATCACCATCAATTAAATTATGTAGCTAGACAAAAAAACGCGTTCACGACCATTAACCCTTGCGGGGTAGTCAGAGGTTCAGGTGTCCATCTCCGCAATTGCGAAGGTAGTAATTCTATGGCCACCTCAAACCTACGTATTGATCAGACAGTTTTCAATTACACAATGTGAGAGGTTGTATGCCATGTCGTCATGAAATATGTAACTAGTTTAGTATAATTGCTGTTTACATCCTAGATATAGAAACATCAAAGCACTAATGTAAACGTGTTCCTAAAGACCCATTAAAAATCCTTTCAGAGCAGTCGTATGATTCTACAGTCTAATAGCTAGACACAGTTACTTAGGCACTTATACACACTAGGGAACTAGGTGCAATGCATCTCTATGAGGGATATGTGCGCCTAGTACCTTAAGGAAGCAACTCAAATGCAAAGTTCTAAGGTACTTAGTAAGAAAGGCTGTAATTGGGTGCATTTTTTCTTAAACAACTGTGGAGACTTATGGGATTATAGGTCTAGCTATATATCATCACCAACTACTGATCCACGAATGATAGACGAATAAGAGTGAGTTACTATATACTACTACTATTCCATCAAGATTCTGTCTACTTTCATGATTTTTTTCGTTGTTTTTCATAAACACTGATTAAAAATCCTTTTAGAGCAGTCGTAAGATTTTCGAGTCTAATAGCTAGACGCAGTTACTAAGGCACTTAGACACTAGGAAAGTATGTGAGATGCATCTCTTTAAAGGATATGTGCGCCTGGTACCTTACGGAAGCAAATGAAATGTAGAGTTCTTAGATACTTGATGGAAAAGATTTGCAGCATCTTCAGAGCTTGCTTATGTGATATTTTTTTGTTATTATAAGAATACCTATACCTCGTCACCCATACATAGGAAGATATAGAATATAATAAGTGGATAAAACAATACTTTTAACAGTATCAAACCGTTGATGAGTGTTTTCAGTAAATTACCCGTTACACATATTAAAAATCCTTTTAGAGAAGTCGTAAGATTCCTCGCTATTACAGCTAGATTCAGTTTTACTCATGCACTTAGACAAACCAGGAAAGAGATTCTTTGAGGAACATGTGAGCCTGGTATCTTTAAAGAAGGGGGTCTGTTACACTTCTAAGTTTTTCCTTAGGTTCTGATTATGGACATAACTAGCTGTCATATATAAGAGGTGATACAAAAATAAACATATAGGGTTTGTTTTTGATATTGGTGATACTTATACAAATACACCGATTGCTTAAATAAATTAAATCTGATGATACACGAAAAACAAGTCAACTTCGAGTGTTATATTGATAGATCACTAACATTTTTCTACAGCCACAAAAACATGCACAATACAAAACTTTACAAATCAAATCTACAAACTAGAGGGTATATATAGCTTGTGCATGTTATTGTCGCAGCATATAGGTAATATATATACACGAGTATAAGATAATATGCTGGTTTGACTAATATATTTATTTTCTTAATATGATTTTGGATAACGAGTACCAATACCAATACCTACCACTCAAAATATAAGCATATAAAGGATGTATGTAATGTACTCCTCCCTCTTTGCTCTAAAACTAGATTTCGTTTCCCAGGCACTTAGACACACGATGGAAGAATGCGCGGAACAGTTTCCGAGTAGCTCGAGAACTTGCGATGCATCTCTTCGCAAATGCTGCGCGCCTGGTATGTTGACGGCTGCAATTCTTTACGTTACTACCATTTCTAGGACACAGTGCTAGTAAAGGACGTAGATTAAGGTTGACTAGCTGTCTTCCTGATTTTGTTTTGTAGTACTTCCTTATGGTGTATATTACAAACATAAATCACGCCTTATTAACTGTAGAGAGGTAGGAAGATATCATGGATCTCCATCTGTCCCGATACAGACCACTTTCGCTTCATTGACACTCATACAGCTCCACATACGCACTCGGCGGTTATAGGTACTTCTAACGTCACCCTTTTTCAATATGGCGTCTGTCTTACTGTCACATATATTTGACATAATATGATGTATATTAAGATCGTCATTCACATAATATAGTTATTTTATACAACTGACAAAACTATCAAAGAAAGAACAACACTAATTTCATTATCACAAAATGAGCAAAACCTTTTGTGTTCTGTTAAAATCTTTTGGTTATAACGAGTTTTAAAAGCTCATGCTATTCTTAATTTACCGGGAAATGTACCGAATATATTTTTTCCTGGAATGTGTTAAGACTTTAAACCTATCACAGCCTCGACAATTTTGCTCTTTAATCCATTTTGGAGTTTTTTTTCCACCACGAAGATATATCTACACTATCACTTTTAGCAATAAATAAAAATAATTCATTTCCAAGTGTCAAGACACAAAATCTTCATTTAAACACAGACATGTAATATCCTTCTCTAAATAAAACGACACAAAGGAGTCAGCCAAAACGCGGGCAAGACGCCTCAAAAGTCCACCCTCATTTTTCCGTGCTTTTGCGTCTTAAAGCTAGACAACACGTCTTGACGTCAAAGTGAAATATGCATATGAGGACGCATTTCCGACGTCACGCGGCTGAGACAAAACGACGTCAACCCAGGGCCCACATGACAAAAAGAGACAGCCCTTTCAAACAATCCGAGATGGGAATCTCGATTGTGACAGCTGCGAAGTTTTAAGCCTGACGCGGTATGAATTTATAAAGCCGGGTTTCTTCTGGCCTGTGTAAGCTCGTGTTGAGTAATCTCTTTGAAGGTTTTCGGGTTTCTAAGGGTCAGTGGATGGCGATTTTGTTCGGTTTTTCAATGTCTAAATGTCATATAATTTGATACCTATTTTATTATCTAAAAGTTATGAAATTGTTACTAATATAAACTTTTAAACGTAAGAAACCCTAAAGGAATATTCATAATTACTGACACTGTAACTTTATTAATTATACAAAAGTGTTGAGTACACTTTATACAAAATACCGCTAGGTTCCAATCTCCAATATACACGATTAATAGCTCTAAAATTTCTGCACTTTTGCTTATTACGAGTACCTAATCTATAAAAAAGATATTATAGCAAATTGTTGCTATCCCACTCAATTACAATAGATCCCAAAATGACAATGGCCTTGAACTTTGTACTTATATCCATCCTATGAATATATATTGAAAAGGATGTATCGAGTGACATATAAAAGACCTTCATATTGGTCATTCAACCCTATGACCACTCCAAAAGGGTAAATTCATAAAGCATAATTCATTATGTGTATTAAAAGTAGCATTTACAGTCGCCAACAGTGAGGGAAAACATCGTAAGGAAACCTGCTCATCTCGAGGTATAGGTAATAGCCAGTGCCTATATACGGCGAAACGGTTCACTACCTAACACATTGGGTGCGGTTTATCCAGTGAATACCTAACATGCCTTCGAATTTTCGGAGATGGGCAAACCTCAGTTTACCCCGCCACAATAAAATAGCGAGTTTGTATACAAGTCGTGAAGCGTATACATGTATTCACTAAGCCGATCCATTAGATGAGTGAATTTTTCAACTTTTATACTAAATGCATTTCCTAGAGAGATCCATCCTTTACATTTCTACCTCTCGGAACATATTTAATCCAATTCATTTTTAATGGAAAGGAAATATTTTCCCGCCGACTATTAGTGGAGGTGCTCGGAGTATTTAAAACCTTGCTTCAACTAGAGTTTCATAAAGAGGCTTTAAAAAAATAATTACACAAATGAGTTTCTGCGTTGATGGAGGTTGCACCGTCGTTATAAATGTAAGCTTGTTTTTTTCTACAGCCCCTTTAGACGGAATGAAAGGGTTCAAATAACGACGCTGTTGTAGGAAGATTTTTATCCTGATGCTTTAATTAACTTCCTTAGGGAGGTTTTGCCTATCGTTGGATTGAAAGATTAATGATAAAGTTTCAATAAGGGAGTTTTACATCAGTGTTTTACGTTCTCTTTTTTATTTATTTTTTAAAGAAAAGAAATTTATACTCATACATTCTGTAACAAGATGTATTTTGGGTCGCTATACAATCAAAAGGGTGAAATGACGTTTTAAAGATAAGTTAATGTGTTGTATACTAAATGTTTTAGTTTTCACTAAGCCTCTCAAGTATAAAAAATCATTGCGGCAAAATTATTATATTCTTTTTTCTTTCAAAGACGAAATAGAATAGTGTAGTTGACACAAAAAATGGAACTTACGACGAAGCAATAAACAGTAATGTCCAATAATACATATTAGTGTACCAAGATTTCTTAAAACTATTATTGTATTGAGGTAACTATTTTGTATCTCGACCTATCCTTTTCAGCCCAGACGCACAGCAGTATATACAGGGTGGCGCATTCAAAACGGTCAGTATGGGAAAGTCAGAAACTATAAGAGATACGAAGATTTATTCTTAGGAACCATGTCACCGATTTTGATGAAAAGAGAAACTGCATTAATACTTTCTTTAAAAAAACAACTGTATCCAGTACGGGAATCGAGCCCGGTTGCTTTGAAAAAATAAATTGGCCCTTTTCACTTTTTCTTTTTAAATATCGATTGTGTAGGTCTTAAGCTGTAAATGTCTCTATGAAACATGGTGTCGAAAATTAATAAAATGCATTGTTTTGGCATACTTTAGTTTATCATAATACGTTTTCTAAGTGACCACCGTTGTTTTCAATACAATATTCAACACGTTTAGGTAACGATTTTACTATTGAATTTTGTATTTTCATGTGGTGAATTTGCGTTACAATTGACTTTATTGCTACTTTTAGATCTTCAATGGTGTCATAGCTTGTTTTGTAAAATTCGTCCTGAACGTAATCCCACAAGAAATTTTCTAATATGGTTTAACACGTCACTTTGGACTTTTCAATAGATTGTTAGTTTTTGATTACTGTAGATAACAAAACCGCCTTAAAGGATTAATGCAATGCTAATGCCACATGATATGGTGTATGTAACAAGTAGGGAAGTACAAAACTACAAACAGCCATAGAGACAATTTTACATGTCTGTTGAATATTGTTACGGTGTATGTAAACTACTATGATAAACTAAAGTATGCCAAAACCATGCATTTTATTCATTTTCGACACCATGTTTCAGAGACATTTACAGCTTAAGACCTACACAATCGATATTTGAAAAGAAAAAGTGAAAAGCGCCAATTTATTTTTTCAAAGCAACCGGGTTCGATTCCCGTACTGGATACAGTTGTTTTTTCAAACAAAGTATGAATGCAGTTTTTCTTTTTATCAAAATCGGTGACATGGTTCCTAAGAACAAATCTTCGTATCTCCTATAGTTTCAGACTTTCCCATACTGACCGTTTTGAATGCGCCACCCTGTATACATGTCTAAATAATTTCCATATTCAAAAACCCAGACTCCGCCGCAACACTTGAATTCTTTCGCACCGAAATGCAAACTAGAACTAAACAAAAGCGTTGCAAATCTGTTCACACAACAATGTTAAAGCATTGTGCACGTGACAGTCGCTTCGCAGAATAGAGGGCGCCATGGTGGGAATGCTAAAACTAATTTCAATGTGGAGCGGACTAAATATATTATGCCAGTGTGAATTTTCATGCCAACATGGCGTCGAGTGCGGTGCGCGTCCCAGAATTACCAGAGTTTATTTACTTCTTACTTAAATCTGGAGCGAAATTAATTTACGTAACTATATTTTTGAATCATGTAGGTGCTATGAATTTTCTGTATCTTCAATAGCTTTGCTTGTTACGTATAGGTAAAGACGAGCGCCACCTGGAACAATACTGAGAAACCTCTCTTGCTTCACTAACACTCTTTAACCTGCTAATACGTGTACTTCCGTTCTTGACGCTGCGTACCCGCCTTGAGAACAATTATGCTTCCCTTTTATAATTGATAAATAATTCTTCCCTTTTATAATATAATTGAAGTCTTCCCTGAATATCATACAAAATATTACGTATACTAATGAATGCAAGTTATCAGAGTAATTGCATTATAACCCGGGTTAAATTCTAGCCTAGGTAAACCAATAAGATTTTAAGTGACAAAGGTTCTAATCCCTCCAAATGAGACAGAATAAATTGTTAATATTTATTACACCAGTATGACTTAGTGTGTCTATAAATCACGCAATTCGCAATTATATATATTCACTCTCTGAAGCTCCTAATTGTATCATTTCGAACAAGTAGATACTTAAAAAGACAACAGCCCGTGTACCCAATAAACGTTTAACAAAGCATAAAACAAAGGTATTGAATAGCTAAACGACCTTTCAAATTTAACAAAGCCGACACTGATTAGAGGCGATACCCCTCCAATATCACAAATGATAAAGCAAAGGCCGACTGCATGAACTAACGTAATCGGGGCACAGTTTGTTGTCAAAGATGAAGGGATGGGGAACTGGTTTATGGATTCGGTATTTACTGGTACGAAATGAGTAATAATATACTCGTACAATTGATTTTGAAAGTGTTGAACAATATGTTAATAAGCATGCACGTCCTCCACTGATATTAAAACTAATATTTTTAAGCCACGCGCATGTTTCTAAAGACTTTAAACAGCAGTGATTGTAGATTTGTTTTAAAATCTGTGGTAGATTTATTCTTCGTGTAATAGTTGTTTTATTTCATCGTGTATTTGTAAAATAAAAGTTTTGATAAAACTACGTTTCACTCTATATAATCTGGGATATGACTTTTGATCAATTTAATAATAGCATACGTCTCATATGTAAAATACCATAATTATGACATAAATTATGGTATAGTTTAAAATATTTTGGCAAAATCATAGAATGGAAAACTATAATAAATATAATACTCTACACATGTTCCGAACTTGCAAAATCTACACTTATACATATTGGTACCTCAGAATAACAAATTTTGTAAATCCATCACGAGATGAATTAATAGTAAGTTCTAGTTTGTTCCAGTATAAGTAGATTACCCATACAACTATCGCACCGAACTCTAGATATTTTAGATACTAATCCCCTTCAACATACAGTTTGGATATGTAGCATTTCCCATCACTATCCGAAGTACGAATTTGAATAACAATAGCTTTTGAAAGGCACTAAAACGCCATCAAGTCTGCAAATGAGTTATGGCTTATGAACAGAGGAAATTAAACATTAACCTACACACATTTCACGACTATATTATCTCTTATAGTGTGGTTAGAGATCGTTCGCTCAACTACATCGCGAAATAAGTATTTTATAGTATGATAGAAAGAGCGAACTTAAACTTTTTACCAGTGAGAGTACTGACATTAATTTGAAACTCTAATTTTTTAAATTCATTGGAAATTTTCTGCCAATACAAACATACATTCAAGCCCCTTTCCCTAACGGGATAGGCAGAAACTCTGAAACGCCATCTTGAACAATCCTGTCGAACCTCTCTTGCTTATCTCATATCCATTAACCTTCTCACACATGCTCTTCTGTTCTTCACGATACGTACCTACTATGAAAAGCATATCACCAATTTGATCTGTACATAAAACTACGCAGCCTACCCAATAAATATAAAATTAACTGTCCATTCAAGCTCACACTTAACACACCTCAGCAATAACACAGCAACTAACCATCCGTACGAAATCAAACATCCATTGAAGCGAACTATCTCCCAACATCGAACATCCGGTACCTTTAGAAATAGTCGAGCGCCGTAGGAGCTAAGCAAAAGACTGCAAGGAACACCCGTAATATCATTGTGTTGCGAGTTTCTTGATCAAACTACGCTCTCCTAGGAATTCCCTCACAATTACATTTGCCCGATTCGCTTTCGCACGATCCCGAACAACTTGGGCCGGTACAGTTAGCGGCACGTAAAACGAGGGGTGAAGATTATTGCGTGTAGAACGCTCTTCTATGTTGGTTTGTTCAATATATGTCAAGTCCAACAAGAATGTGCTCTCAATCAAATTTCGTATTTAATGTCGTCTTTCCTTGCGTGTTGTAAGATACTAGAATAATAATATATATTCAGTCACGTCTTTTAGTAACTTTCGGGGATAATATCTCCTAGGTCACTTTATAGCATAAATATTATGGATGTGATCTCATATGGAACATTAGTGTCAGGCATTAGAAGCAAGTCCCATAGACGCCTTCTATGACATACCGGGTTGAAAGGCAGCTAGTGAGCATTATTTTTACGTACGTAGCAAGGAACATAATTAGGCGAATAAAGGCAATATAAGAAGATAGGTTTAAATGTTCGTAGGTCTCCAACAACAAGCTAAATCTGGCTATTGGGAAGGTCCAGATGTGAAAATAGCTTAACAATACATTTTACTATGGCTACTATTCTAAAACTAAGTCAAAATACGTAATGATTCTTTTTTACTTAACTATAACCATATCCAACCCTCTTCCCCAATTGGTTCAAACGGTCTCTACGTGATGCGTACTGTATTTGAACGCATGTACATATGACGCTGTATCATCGGAGCACGTACTACGTAAACGTAGTAGGAGAACTTTTCTTGAGTTTTTTTCAATATATTATTCTAAGAGTTATTTTTGGCGTTTCGAAAATTTACTTGTGAAGTAAAATGTTAGTTAATGTATCCTTATGTTGCATGTTTTTTACTCGGTTTATTTATATTTACATCTTTTAAGATATCCAGTATATTCATGTTATTATTCCTTGCGTAGTGATCTTAGCTTTGGAGTTTTCAGAGTAAATTCAGCATCAAAATCGGAGAAAACTCTTAGAACTCATACAAGTATTATTCCAAATACACAATCAAATGACTAGTACAGCACCTTTTAATGATACTGAAACCATCCATGCATATGGTTAATCCATTTCCTCCGATGCACAAAAATACAAACCTATTATGATGTGAATTTTTTGTGAATGTAAATACACCCTTTTTCACTATTATGCTATTCAAGGTATACTCAAAAACAACACTATTTCCAACCAATACAAACATAACGTAGACTCCCTCACAAAACCGGCACTTTTTACCAATTCCATTCTCTACATATAGGCCTCAACGCCCGTATATCCTCAAAATACCCTCCCATTTCAGTGGCGCGTGACACTAGGCTCAGTCCCACGCGTTGCGGGCGCCACCTATCACTCCCTTGACTGCAGTTAGGTTACGCAGCTTCGTCTTTATGGGGTGAAGGGAGCATTTCGCTTCAGTGCCTTCCTTTCTACAGTAAATTATTCCGTATGGGCTGATGGGCTAGATCGTGTTTACGGAAAAGAGAAGTAACTTATGTTTGAGTTTTGTATTTTTTGGCGTGGATAAACATATAAATTAACGTCCTTTAATACCTTTTGATGAAAATATCGCCACGGTCACTGTTTAGCATGAATATTGGGGTTGTGATGGTATAAGGAACATTGGTGACAGGTTGTTAACACTTTATAAAAAAATCCATTGGCTCCTAGTCCTGTAGTCGTCTCCTACAACTTGCCGGGAAGAACGGCAGCTGTCATTTTTTTGCGTCTAAGCCTTTACGGGACAATAGTTATTGGTGTGGATGGAAATACTACTGGTTATGTTTTTGATGTAAAGAAAATACATCTACTACTATTGTGAATCACTTGACATTAATTTCACTAATAAGGCATTTTTCCTAGATTATCATAGTTAGTATTCGTGTTAGATTAATTATGGACAAATTTTGAAAACTAGTGACATTGCTTTTACATATTTATATTCACGCCTCTAAGTCCCTAACATGATAGGCATAGACTATTGATCGCCACCTGAACTGATCCTTACAAATCTATCTTGCTTCACTCACACCCATTAGCCTTCTCATACATATTCTTCTGTTCTTCACCTGCCTTGAGACAACAATACTTTTCTTATCATACCCCCAATAAGTTTGAAAGATATTTAAGACAGCCAGTTAGCTTTATATCCGCTTCCCAGACTAGCTCCGCAGTGGGTGTTTACGGAAAAGCGGAAGAGAATTCAAACTAAAAACAAAAATTCATTTTGTGAACTCACTGGATCTGTTACGCCATTTGTCATGAACATTTTTGACAGAGACGAATCGCTTTATTATATTCTTGGCTGCTGTGCAGACGAAACGTTGTCTTACGGAATTGAATAAAGAATAATGGGAAGTCTATTGCTGTGCCGGTCCGGGACTGGAAACGGAACTGACTTCTGCCCGACGTATCGATAAAGACAGCGATTTTCATGATAGGTAGGTACACACGTACATAATAGTTACATTGGCTGTAGTAGGTTAAACGATGTTGATGATGAGTTACTCATAGGATAGCATTAAATGTTTGAACTTTATTAATAAAGTTTAGTCAGAATCATTCAATCTGAAATTCTGAGCCTATTTCACTGGTATGAAGTGGCTTAAATATTTATATGTATGAATATATCCATATTTAATGACATAAAGTTAACTGTAAGTTCTTAACTCTGTAGGAACCCAAAATCCGCAACCTTGAGATAAATTGGGTGAATCGGGTGGTGCTGGAAGACTAGTGATCGTATACTGAGATAGCAGCTTTTCACTGCATTATACATACATACACATCACGCCTGATTCCCTGTAGAGGGGTAGGCAGAGATCACGGATCCCCATTTGTCCCAATCCTGACAGACCACTTTCGCTTTATTGACATTCATACATCTTCTCATACACTCTCGGCGGCTATAGGTACACCTAACGTCACTTTTTTTCATTATAGCGTCTATCTGACTATTATATGTCTTATGATTTCACTGCATCAAAATTTTCATATTTGTTGTTTAATATTTCTGTTAATGTTATTCAATGCAGCGTAAATATTTTCTTTCTTTCTTCAAATATCCCAATCTTTGACTACCCGGAAAATGTTGCTACATACAGACAAGCACATTACATCCCTTCTACACATCCGGTTACATATTCAAAAAAGGAACACGCTCCTCGGGATTCCATCTAGGAAAGACACGGGTGTAACTCCCGTTTAAGCATAGCCAATAATTCAGGGCCGACGTGAACTAGGGCCATTATTTTCTATTTCAAACTGGCTCCGAGAGAAGGAGAGAGGTCTTAACGTCTTTTTTGTAAGTGATAAATGTGTCAGTTGCCTCTCGCATTACTAAGTCTTGTTTGATTGCGTTCAGCGTGCATTTGAAGGTTTGCTTGAGGTTAGATGGATACGTAATGAAGATTTGTGTTTTAATAATAACGAATTGTTTAATATTATTCAAATATTATGTATTTTTCACATTCCTCCTAAATACATTTTTTACTACATAAAAAGCATTTATTAGCATTTTAAATTTAAAGTGTGAATAAATTAATGTTAATAGAAACTTATTTGTATGGGGATGAGTACGAGTGTCAATAAAGCTAAAGTGGTTTGTCAGTATTAGGACAAATGAGGATCCATGATTTCTGCCTACAACAGACAAACAGGAGTAATGTGTATGAATGTTATATTATTAAATTTTTTGTACTTTATCAATGAAATCCTCAATACAATTATAGTTTTAAGAGATTCGCGATTTATACTCATGATTATTAACGAACGAGACTTATCGCGTATGTTTTTATATAATAAAGTTAAAGAAACGTCGGGTTAATTAAGGTAACTTTATTATATAAAAACATACGCGATAAGTCCCGTTAGTTATTAATTCTGAATACAACCAGGCACATTGCTCCCTGGATTCCAACTTTTCTCAAGATATTTAGGACTCCATCATAATAAGTGGTGATCCGAACAAAGGCACTGACTGATACCGAACATCTACCAAAGTTCGTGTCAAGTGGAAACTCACTAGAACCGCATTCGGAACAAAAACATTTCACTTATTTTCAAGTTGCAGCAAGTAGTGATGTTGGCGAGTAATTCGAAGATTTATCTCTCTTAGATTCGTGGTTATTTCAACTACCTTTAACTTGGTTGCTTTAACAGTTCTATTAAGTCAGCAAATAAATTAAGCACTATCTAAAAACATGGTAAACTATTTCATTTTATAGAGTTAACAACAGGGAAGTAATAACTCCTTACCTACGTTAACATAAACTTTTTCAGATCTTAAATCAATAAAACTAGTGCTTATGTCATCGTCACCACAAATATCCATAGTGAGGAGACCTACCTATGCTTCGGTATATGTAATAGTTAGCTAATGCTAATGTAATAGTTAGTTAGTTAGTTGTAGCCTGTTTACGGTGATAGAGTTCATTAGCTATCATGTTGGGTGCTGCCTATCTAGTGAAACGCGGACTTTGAGAGGCTCATACATATTGATAGTTATTGTATATTTTATTAGCACGGGAATAACAGTATAAATACATACATTATTTTTTACTTAATATTAACGGAACGTAAGCCGCATATGACTTATAATGTTTATATGTATGTGTGACTCCCTAACTAGTACCGAAATTCAGTGTGTAATCGTTTCATAGCACTCAACGTGTTTGTTAACCAACGCGTAAGTTAATTTTCCCTAATCCTCTTACTTGTTAAGTCGTCACGTCTTCTCTTTTAGTGTTTACGTTTGTATGTTTATAAAGATATATAGTCGGGACTGAATTGTTTGAGAATAAGGAAACTTAGATACTTACTTTTATACTTATATCTTACGATGTAAACTGAATGTTTGGTTAATTACTTGTATATTTTGTCAATATATCGAGAGGCCTTTTTATATTAGGCTAATGATAGGTTTTAAGTATGAATAGAGTTAACCTACATTTATACAAACAGTGCATATATTAACTCTATGCAATAACTTATCTAGCTCTTAAACTTAAATTCCTACCATAACAAAGATTACGTAACTTCAAACTCACATATTTACTCACTGTCCTTTAAACGCTTTAATATAACATGAAACTCTAGTTCACAACACAAAATGAGTAAACAAGCGCTAGATGAATCCGAAATAAAATGGAGTGCGCCCTGCACGTTTCTGTTGAATTTTTCACGAGCTCCAACATTAGAGTAACAGTACGAGTGGTGGAGCTTTGAAAAACTTTTGCCGGACGTACATTTACCTGTAGTGAGACAGTTAAATGTGAAGGTGCATGCTTTATTGTGATATTAACGGTAAAGTTTCAACCGCTACAAGGCACTCGGCTAGCGCTTTATTGCAACTTTTCAATTTTCAGTGTAGTTTTGGAATTTTAGTGTTCGGTACTGTTGTGCTTTTTGAGTGGTAATGTGTTTTGTGTATTCTTTTTTATAATGATCTACGGTTTTAAAATATTGAATCGTATTTGATGGTATTGTGAATTTTCGGGAATACATGTGATAACAAGCTCTGAGAATCATTTCTCTATATTCATATTTTAAACTATGATTATCTTTACACTAACTTTTCATGAAAATACTGTATTTAGTTTAATATTTGTTAATACGAGAACAGTATAGTGATATAATTTTATGAGTAACGTTATAATTATTCAAACATACGTAACATATGTGTTTATGAAATTACTATAAAATTATATACTAAAAATTAATTATATAGACTTTATAGTTCATGATATTCACACTCTATAGATACTTGGCTAATTCAAAATAACTTTACCGCTACGAACTCCCCTACTACGTACAACCGTACAACTTACTACGAATTTCCATAGTACGATGCAAATTTCTAAGTAATGATTAGTCACTATTACTTACTAGTATTACTAATTTACTTAACATTTCCAAAACGGCATAGCTTAGCCCAGAAAGAGAAGAGAAGAGTAAGAGTTTCTGAATCACTTGACCATTTACGTCAAGCTGCAAGCCAACTAAGTTGGAAACTTTGCGAATCTAAGTTACGTCTCTCGGATAACGTCATTAAGTTAACAGCATTCCTCAAACTTGAAATACTGATGACTGGTATTCTTGGGCCATTAGAGATTCAACCAAGATGGATTCAGGATGTAAATGAAACAGAGAATATGGAGATGAGGACCTGGGACTTTGAGTGTTATGAATATCTTTGTTTGCTAACATAGGAATCATGCGATTTTGGCACTATGATTTGCTTGTATACACGTCGTATCCATTGTGTAGATATGATAATGTTCTATATTTATGATAACTGACGCTTCCCAATAAATGTATACGGTGAATACTACGGCGATGGAAAACATCGTGAGGAAATCTACTTGTTCCCCGAACAGGTAATAGTTAGTGCTTGTGAATGGCGACATGGCTCACTACCTTCGCAATTGCAGAGATGGGCACCTGAACCTCTGACTACCCCGCAAGGGTTAAAAGGTTAATGGATGCGTATGTATGTATACTCGTATATATAGAAGGTAAGAAAGACAATGGTAGCAAATCACATAACATTAGACACAGTTCTTAGTTCATATAGTTAGGTATAACCATCATCTTATGCGAATCCGTCTTATGCCTATCACATCATATAATTTTAAAGAATAAAAAAATATATTATTCACGAGTATCTGTTGTAAAAGTTGTATTTATTAATACGCAATCTATATCAAAGAATATTATTTAAATCAAATCTGAATATAATTACAAGCGTTACTTCAATATTTTTTTTCAAAGTAAAGCACATTAATAATTAAAACACCTGTCCATTACCCGAGATACCTAAATGAAAATGAAATATTAAAAATATGATAATTTCATATTAAGTACGTCTTTCATTAAAAGATAATTTATTTAGCCGTTACAACCTATATTATATTAACATTTCAAAGAACGCAAGATGTTTATCCTGGAACCATCCTACTTAACGTTTAACATTTTCTATCTGAATTTTTCCATTCAAAGAGGCTTTATACCACTTAATTGCACGGATCTTTGACGTTTTGATGAAAAAAGCAATTTTCGCTTGCTTTGCTTTTGATTGCAAACATTTTTCAATGGGATTCAATTCAATTCATCCGAGTTTGTTAGGGAAAACCTCCCGGATCAAATTCAGTCAAGCGGTTATGAATATACGAGTACTAACGTTACAATGATAAAATAAAACGGTTTTATTTTAGGCTACTAACAAGGATGTGCTACACTCCAGCCTTAATTTCTCTTGTAGATAGATAGATATACGTTATTCTATCCCTTTTAGGGCAGACAGAATATTGGTGACTTAAAATCTGTTAGATTAATTTTAGTATTACCATTGGCGATATGATGACTTAATATAGTACTTTAGTTGTCATTATTATGTGACTAAACTGTCTCTCAACATATTTGATTTACCAATTAATTGCCTCTAATACTTGTTGTGAGGAAAGGTAACTAATTTACAACTTTATACATTCTTGTCTATCATTCCACGCATCAATCTTGATCCTATTCGACCCACCTTCCGATAGAAAGTCAAACCAGCATTAAAGGACAAACTTTGACAAATTATAACAAGGCTGTTTTTTATGTTTTATTCATACGTCCGCGTCTGAAGGGCGCGATGTGCTTAGTCACTTGATCGAGGCCCGAACCACTCATGCCTACGCCGCCAGTTTGATTAATTATTTTTAATTAAAAAATACACAGTTCGGAGCGAATAAGCCCGGAATTAAGAGGAAAGAGGGCTTTTTCTGACAGTAACGAGGCTTGGAAATGATAAATTAATCGGCCAAGCTAGGGATGTGTCGCGAAGCACGAGTGGGGTCGAGATGGATACGCGCTTGGTCAAGTTGAATGTGAGGAAGAAAGTTGATATATGGAAAAACCTGTAATAAATCATAATTAATATATTATTATAAATAATAAATTATTTGGTCTGAGTATGTATACGTAATCACAATTTACGAAACCTCTATCATACATAATATCGTCCTAATAACGTCAATATTATGTATAAGTTTCGCAAACAAATAATGCCAACTTAAAGTTGAATGTTCTGTTATATAACTGTCAAAGAAACAACGAAAAACAATAGATCATTTTATAAAAAAACGCCATTATCGTGTTTGTAATATAAATACTACTTTATACCCCTAACCCAACCATATCTTCAATTATTTTAATTCATTTAGATACTGTTGATTGATACCTTAATTATCTCTTCACCAACTCTACAAGATACCGTATTCTTTATTATACTCTAGATACCTTCAATAAAAACACCAAACGGGAAAGGTTTGAAAAAATGCGCAACCAACCTCTCCTAACCTAAGATTCCCGCGTTATTGAGAAATAGTTGCACGCTTTTGGCGCCAAGGGTCCGCCGTTGAAGTTTTAATTTCGAAGGCGTGGGAAACATTGAAAATGCCGATGGGCTCGTAATGAATTTTTCAATACACGAGGTTATTCAGCTTCGTCGAACTGGGAATGTTTGGCTGCATACCTTTCGTACCCTTGCCTTCATTTTTTATTATACATTTATTATTTAAAAAGGTTAATTTAGAGTACCCGCCACATAAGGTGGCAGTAGCCAAACTTGGAACTAAATTTGACGTTTCCGCCATTGCGTGTTATTTTGTATGAAAGGTAAATTTAGTATTACCAGCGTTGTGTTTTTTGCCCACTCTTTGTAATTTTTATGTTTGTTAAGGGTGATTATAATAAATTGATTACTGGAGTTTCTTGTTAGTTCTTCTCCAAGGGTCTCCGCTGAACTTCTTCTTCTCAATCGTTACGCTCTTATCAGAGCGGTCGTGGTCTTCATGACGTGGCATCTTGAGCAGCCGAAATGGTTGGTGAACTAACCTCGGTAAAAATATGTAAAGACAATGCTCAGTGTCATGTTTGAAATAGTTTTTTTACATACATACATACACATCACGCTTGATTCCCTGTAGAGGGGTAGGCAGAGATCACGGATCCCCATTTGTCCCGATCCTGACAGACCACTTTCGCTTCATTGACATTCATACATTCTCTAATACACTCTCGGCGGTTATAGGTACTCCTAACGTCACCTTTTTTCAATATAGCGTCTATCTGACTGTTACATATATGTCTTATTAGGCCGGCCCCTACGTAACCGCCCTTCCACTTCACTCATATATATTCCTTTTGTCAATATATAGTTTTTTTAATTTGTACTTAGATCATAAAATAACTTTCAAAGAGAGCTTATGACTATTTTGAATAAAAATATTTTGACTTTTGACTTTGGTATATTAATTTGTTTTATTTGAGTTTATAGCTCTGCAACCAAAGATCGTTACAAATTAAACCTCAATATAATGTATCGAGCCGTATGGCACAGTGAGTGCTAGTTTTGGCGTGTTTACTGGCAACACTGGATTACGCGACTGTGGCGACGCCTCCAACTGCCACCTTATGTGGCGGGTACTCTATATGAGATCAACTAGTAAGTGTGTAAGCCGTCGTTTTTTTTAGGTTATAAATAAAATATGTATCTATATGAGATTACATTTATCTGAAACAAAAAATATTTCCTACCTATTGTCCTATCTCTCTAAAAACCCCCATTCGTAACAAAACCCTATACATATAATCCACTATCATCCCAATCCAATCACACCGAAGAATGTGGCTTAGAATCCACGCATTCTGCCCATATCATGCACAAAGGGAATGGCTGAATGACTGCGCAATACGCTTTGTTAAGTCAATCATTTGGTGAATAAAAGATATTGAATGGCGGCCGAATAATCTGCTACTCCCCCGTAATACAAAGGTGAAAGGCCAAGGAGGTTGCCCCTATTGAGGTTGGATAGCTTATGCTTTTCATAGTTTTCCGGTAGGGGGCATGTGTTATGTTTGCTTTAATGTTGTTGTTGTCTGGTGTTTTAGGAAAATTAACGTGGAAAGATATTAAGATAATAATAGTGCTTATATGCTAGGAGAACACATATTTCGTGTTAATTTTGAACACATGTTTTGTGCCTAGGTAGTTAAAGATGAAGTAAGCCTTTGTGTGGTAGTCAAAAGATTATCTAAGCAACGAACTTTTGCAATATTGTGTAATAACACTGTGCAAGAGCTTGATCACTGCAAAATAGCATTGAATATATTATATACAACATTGGCAGTACCCATCATTCAAGTTAATACCTTAAGCTTATAGACGATAACAGTTATTATACGTTTACACAATATTAAGGTTTTTTAAACAAACAGCACGTGTAGCAAGATGAATATCTATGCATGTTCAAACCACGCTCCCTAAACCATTAATTTAATTAAACAATTTAAAACATTTACCCAATTTTCCAATCGCAACTTTCTTCCGCCATTTTCATTAATTCTCACCAACAAAGCTTTACAAATTGACAAGAGCAAATCGCCAAACAGCCAATAGTTGGAACTGTGACGAATGAATAAATTACACGCAATATTAGGCCTCGCTTAGTTCCGAACATGACAAATGACGCGTGACACGGGCACTCTATCCGTGTCTAAGGCCGCTCGACATGTCGTAAACAATGTCACTCCTGACACTCAGTCGATGAGGCTACACTATTATGCGATTACTTGTAAATAGGTAAAGAGTATTACTATCGAAGTAGAAGCGTAAGGAAGGAAGCCCACCGCTTTATGTATTGAGGTTTTAGTTGAATAATCTACAGATTTTTAAACTGGACAAAGACAAAAAAAGACAAACGCGTTCACAACCATTAACCATGAACCCTAGCGGGTTAGTCAGAGGTTCAGGTGTCCGTCTCCGCAATTGCAAAGGTCGTAATTCTATGGCCACCTCGAACCCACGTGTTGACCAGATAGTCAGTACGCAATTTTAAAACTTCTTATAAAAAAAATTCTATAAATTGTACAAGATATTAATGTATATTTCGTTTTTCTTAAGAAGGCCACGATGAAGTAGAATTATGAGAACCATCTGCTTCTATCCTGGGATATTTACCTACCTAAGGGATTCAACTTTGTGAATATAGTTATAGTGTATATATATAGTTATATACATTTTATAGTGTATACAATAGTAAAGACAACGATCAACGTATCTTTCATACATTATACATTCGAAAAACAGTATTCATATAATAAATAGGTAGCTACGTTTGTAAAAGCAATGGATTAAAGCTCACCCTACTTTAAGCTCCGTATTTACTAGAAAATATCTTCTAAAATGAACGTTACTTTCGCAGCATTTTGTAGGTACACTAAACGAGAGAAAATCGATATCCTTATCACATACGGCGGAACAAACAGGCTGGCGGGTATTAAAACGTTAACTGAATTCATAGCGGCAGATTTTCAGTTTATTTGCCCCGGGCAATAAATAATCTGAAATAGGCCCTTCTAACCAATTTCGTGTTAATGCCCGCTTTATTGTAATTTTATCCACTTCTGATTATTAATGTTTGATTTACGATAGTCCAAACGAGTTAGGGTATTAATTACTGTTTAATATAACGCCATCGTGTAAAATTTACTGGAGAATTCGGCTGGCGGAATTACTTGGAGCCCAAGCGGTTTATTTTTACCGCGAAGGGATGAATGGAAGTGAAAAATTATGCCGAAATAAAGGCGGGTTGAAACACCGATCATATTTTACATGGTATTATTGTGGGGAACAGGATGATTGCGGTCTTCCGTACGAAATTCTGTCTTTTTATTTTTGAGGAAGGCTGGCAATAAACGTTTGGATACACATGTTTTGCTGTATGGTAATTTGCGTGGTAGAAATAAAAAGGAACTGTGCCATTATGCCGTAGCGTTGCTTGTATTTACATAATATGGCTGACCTCTCGTTTGAGCGTTTGATGTATTTTATGATCACATGAAATATGTTACTCAGAAATGTGTGCTACGTTTACAAGTACATGTCATGTTTATTACATGGCCCACTTATATAAATATGCAGGGATGTAATATATTCGAAATACCACTTGGTAATGTATAAGTAGATTAGCGATTGAAAGGGCGGTAACGTAAGGGCCGTCGCAATAAGACATATGACAGTCTTAAAGACGCCATATTGAAAAAGAGTTACATTAGAAGTACCTATAACCGCCAATTGTGTATGTATGTAGATTACGAGTTTTATCTGCTGTTGCAGAGCTTGTATCATGTGAACAACTTTCTATATATTAATAACAATCACTATAGAAGAGGAGACCGAAAAGATGTTTTTTTGAAACCGAAAAGAAAAAGGTTGTGTAGTGTGTGTATGTATGTAAAGTACCGATCACATCACAAAATTCCACGAGAAAAAACTGTATTATAACTTTTATAAAATATCGTAAAATACTAATCCTCTAGTATATTTATTAAATTGACACAGTTGCATGTTTAACCAACAGAGAGTTCCAAAACTACCGGATCAGCTTTTACACATTTTTATGCGTCAACTGAATAAATGAAAGGAATGTATGAAAATAGCAGTGAATATACGAAATTGTCAATTTTGGTTCACACAAAAAAGAGCAATTTCGTTCGCACTGTGCTAAATTGGGTGTCTGAGCCACGAACTATGAAAATTAATGAAAATGAAAATTATCAACAAATACTTTCGTCTCCCGGACAAATATTTTAGTTTTTGTATTTCGACTACATTGAATTGATTTTTACGTTTAGACTACAACATTTTTGTTATGCTACTCAACCGCTCGCTAATAATTACCTCTCATTTTCGTTTACATGTTGTGTTCTTTGGTCCTACAGTAGTTGCTTAATCCTTCACAAACCTCTTCACAGTATATTCCTGGCATTTGAATAACGATTCTTATCCTTATGGAAACCTAAATATTGACTACAGAAGCGCAGTGCTTTTGTTAACTACAAATAATATGTGACTACAATAGAACTCACTTCTAGAATATTATCGGACTAAACAAACTTCCGAAAGTTAGAAGACAATATTTATCTAAAGTTTTACCACTCGTAAAATATCTCGCGTACAAATATCCTAGCGTTGATCTATGGCCTTAAGACGTGGGCCTTACAATGATTTGCAAGAACGTACCCTTTGAGCATTCTTATATTATCTCTTCAGCCAACTTTGGGTTCCAGCTGAGTCAGTGTTGGGGTACAAAAAGTTTTGAGTCACTCGAAAAAAGACAAACAATTCCAGAGTTTCAACTCTGACCGCCATTGGGTCTTCGGACCCTCTGTTTTGCACAACTTTGGAGTTTTGCCCTGTCTCCGTGACCCATTTCATACTTGCTAACTTTGTGTACTGATGCTCGAGTATTAATATATAACACACAGAACTTTTGAAGAACTTTTCGTCACATTAAGACGGTTGCTAGGGAGACTTATATACATACTCATAGCCATAATCGCCAAAGGCGAAGGGATATTGTTAACTTTGAGCTACATTTAGGTTGGTTTCTAAACCATGGTGTATCTCAGTGAATGTTAAATATTCTTAATTGTGACTTGTTTAATACCAGAATAATCGAATAGACCTAAAAAACATTTTCTAAGTACAATTCTTTAGTCTTATTAGACATTAAAATAATGAACAAAACATACGCTTCGTGACTTGAGTATACATACTCTTTTGTTCACTGTGGCAGGGAAGTCAGATGTTGGAAAGGCCATTTGCAAAATATTAAATACATATCAGGTATGACCCACTCAAAGCCAGAATTTCATTAGATAAACAGCCCCCAACGTGATAGATAGTGAATCGTATTGCCGTATAAAGGCACTGGCTATATACAATAAATAAATAAGACAAAAATCAATTCCTAAGCTTAGTCTCTCTAATATTTATTAAATATTTCAACATCCCTAGCAGAAAGGTACCTCGTTCAATTATATTCAAGTCCAGACTGTCATTTAAGCTACAGGATATGAACATTAATATTGCAACAATCTAGAATCACTGAGTACTAGTAAGTCTGAATGAAAGCCCTGCGCTTTCTTTGAAGCTTTAAACACAATCCCTCATATTTCCTTTGTCTTAGGCGAGTCTTAGCTCTCTACTTTAGCATCTGTGGATGCGCTCGAGAGTTAGGGCTACGTTCCACTTAGAGCTAAATTGCTTAGCTTTTTGTAATCTAAGTAAAAGCAGGTGCGACTCGGTGATTTGTGCATTAGAAAGTTTATTGGTTGAAAGTTGTTCCTCCTAGGTATATTACAGGCTTAGTGAATTAGTTTTTTGGAAAAAGAGACACTTTCCTATAATACAATGGTCTGCAATCTAACATACACGTAAAAATTTTATTACGTTAAAAGCAACAACTATTCTCTTGTGTATTTTATCGTCATGTGCAAACTTTCTTCTGAGTGCGTCAGAAATGTAGAATCTCATTTCATTTTCTACATGATTTATATCTTATTATTTAATTACATATATCGTGACATGGCCCGGACTTATATTGTAAATAAAAATGAGTACAAATAGCAAGTATTTATATAACTAATCTAGAATCTGATAGAAATCTATTTTTAACTCTACAAAATTGTAGTATTTCTAATCAGCCGTCCAAGTTTAGCAATACTACAAACGAACTTGTATTCATACTCTTTCTAGAACTCGTATATAAGCAGAGACTAAGCTCTAGTGTAAAGCTGCCCTTACACTTCCAACAGTTTGTTTTTGTCGTCATGAGTAAGCGGTTTAATTTGTGGTGATGCGACGCTATGCATTAAAGGTTTTGTTATGCTTGTTTCCGCTTTAATGAGAGCTTGCATTACCTTCAGCTTTGCTCTGTACTAAATTTTGCAGGAAGAGTTATAGGGCAAGACTTGGTAGAGACTTATGTGGTTGAAAAAAGCTATAAAAATCTATAATAATATTATAAAGCTGAAGAATTAGTTTGTTTGAATGCGTTAATATTTGGAAGAACTAATTTGAATAAATAATTGGAACAATGTGTAGGATAAAGCATTTGTCAAGGAATAATATCGTGCTGCACCCTTATGAGACAAGAAACAATGGAAATTTTGGAAAAAAACAAGTTTTTTTATTTGTACTTATTTAGTCCGCATTTAGGAACATTTAACCAGCAATAAGTGATTTTTCTAGATAAATAATTCTTTAAATAACTTTACCACTTCAACGAAGTAATAAGCACACCTTGTAATAAGATACAAATAATATTAATTATATGGTATATAAATACTCATTCGTGTTTGGAGTATGAGTTCTCTGAACTCAGGGGCGTTCTTCCTACATTAGAAATATTTATAACCTCTCATAAGTAAGATTGCGGAGGTGTTAGGATACTAATAAGGTGGAAGTGGTTTAACGTGATTACAAAAATATGAGCTTCACATATCGTCACTGTCAAAGCTATCAATAGATTTCGTCCATTAGCGTGACAAAAACAACTTGTTTCAATGGATAAAAACTTGGTTTTACATAAACAAATATGAACGTAAGGGCAATAATAATTTATGAATAGTAGAAGAGCTTGTACAAGAAGGTTAAAAGGTAAAGGCTGTGAGTGAAACAAGAAAGATATGTCAGGATAATTCTAGGTGGCAATCGACAAACTTTGACTATCTCGCTGAAGAGCCCAATAATTGACGCATAAATATATGTATTTCTAAGACTAGTTACCAAGACAAGTTCCTAAATTTGTACAAACAACTTATGTGACGCGTAGTTCTTTGACCTTTAATTATGGAAGTGTGTTTATCTATTGTACTGTATATAGGCTACAGCCTTAATATCTGTCTGCGCCCACATGGCTCATAAGCCGAAAGTTTTGCGCCTTGCATCAGATAAGCACAGGCAACAGCCGAAGTATTCGCAATCGCGTGCCGTCTGTTTGTTATCCGCATCGCTCTAATATCTCGGCTTGCTATTATTTGCGGAACTGCGCCGCGGTTTCGCGGATACGGTTCCGCAGTGTCGGAGATATTTAGTTGCTGCGCGAACTTCGCTGGGAAACTGCAAATTCTCCCGTGTGTAATGTGAGGGGATGTTTTTCTAAAATTAAACTTTGCCGCAAATGTAGACGTAGATTGTCTTGAGTTGGATGTGTTTCTCTTGGTTTAACGCTCGCCTTAGTTCCGGGAATAGATGTCGCTTTGCATGCGAATAATTCAGTTGAATTGTGTACTAAATCTGTATTTGATTACATATAGAGATAAATGCATGCATCTGAAGTTAGTGCCACAATACATAGGTGTGAATATTATATTCTTCTCTTTGATTATTATTAATAGGCAGGTTAGGTTAGCAAAGCTTTTTAATACTTAAAATAATGAGAGATGTATCACAATTTCAAATAATGAAGTAATAAATTGTGATTCAAACTATCTTGCTCACCCACTATAAGAAACAGTCAATACCATTATATTCCAGATCATATCAATGACAGATTTTAAACAGTACAGACCTTTATCATACCACAATCCCTAAACAACAACCACATTCAAGACACTATCAGAACTACAAAAAGAATGTTAATTAGGTGCTGTTCTTCCCTGCATGTCGTAGGAGGCGACTAAAGGACTAGAGGTAAATAGAATCCATTGGGTGAATCTCAATATTGATGCTAAAAAAATACCTAGGCGATATTATACACATTGAAAGGTATTAAAAGACATAAATGTATATACGTACATATATTTATAACACATACATACACAAATACATATTATCTAATTAGTACGCACACTAGCTTCGAATACAAAAGATGAATCACAGTTTAGGCCAAACCGGGCATTCTGAGTTCCCTAGAGATAGCATCAACTAGATTGGGTAGGTATCCTGTCGGAATATCGTAGCGTGCAATGCGATAGTTCAAAGCGGGACAGAATATTGCACTAGCCTACGTCTACTAATTAAACGGCATACACAATGTGCCCATACAACCGAATCTTAGGTGACAAAGCGTTTGGTCACTTCTGTAAGATTTAGAGCTTAGTATATTTTAAGTAGAACTAATTATTTCTATTCGATAGCTAAATAGTCAGTGCTTGTAGAAACCACTTGTGAGTAAGAATAAGTAAGTTAGGCATGATCGTTAATAAACTACTGAACTGTGGAAAAACGTAGC